>SNQN01006339.1:0-39271 GCA_008642245.1 Bassia scoparia | reverse complement strand
AGAGAGAGAATTATTAGCAAATAATTAAATTGCAGAGAACGTATACCAAAAAATTGCAGAATGCTTAGATAAATAGTAAAAAATTGTAGAAAAAAGCTTAAATAAGTTAAATAATTTGAAATTAAAATTTATATTATCGAGGTGGCTAAGTGCTAGAAAAAGTTGCTCGGTGTAAGGGAACTTGCGCTTTTTTAGGGCCATGTACGTTAGGGTCTAGCTCTCTCAATTTGACGTTGTGTGTCCGCGAAGGGAGTGTCGTTATCATTACCGTCCTCCCTTGCACTAGGGGCAAATGTAGGTATTAACAGTGATATAATCCACCTGGTACCGGCTATTCCATAGAAGGATTTGAACTAAGTGGATGAGACCATCTAGGTACATGGCTTTTAACTGAGAAGGATATTTATCAGTGATCATAACATCTTAATACCTGCTCTAGTGATGCAGGATCATTCAAGTGAGACAGCATCTTGATAACCTGGCTCTACTAAGCAGGATTTTTCATCAAGTGACATAACTACAAATCTGATAACCTTCTTGTTTGGTGGATTTTGTACATTATGACAATAATCACATGGATCTCTTGACCTATCTGCAAAAAACTTACAACATAGATTACTAAAAAGAAATGAAAATAGTGTTAAACCAAGAACAAACTGCCACATATGCCTTTCATATATAATTTAGGAAATTTTGTACATAGTTGTCTCTACAGCAAATACTTCTGCGAAAAGTAATAACAGTATAGGCTGACTAAACTAATTACACTAGATAATACTAAAGTAACTTGGGAATAACATATACCTCTTGAGTGATCAATATTCCAATATTTGCACTCAGTACCCTGTAGACACCTAAATTTGTCTCCCCAAATGAAGTAACGACGATGATGACCTATCACGTTTCGTGATCGATTTGTTTCTAAAGACGCATTTGAACGTCGTGAAACAGCTCGACATATGTGAAGTCAAGCCTCAAAAATCATCGTGCCGAAGGTCAATAAGAGGCAAAAAGTATCTCTTTTATTTCTTTTATTTATTTTTAATTATTTTAAGAATTTTCCTATTTGGATTTTAGGATTTGTCAAAAAATTATATTGGTGATTTTCACTTTTTCATTGCATTTCTTGCTTAATTTCTGAGTTCACCGGTTTTTAGATATTTTTCTGGATTTTCTACGATTTTCTTATAAATTTTGCAATATTTACAATATCCAAAATTACCGTGGGAATTAACGCAGAAAATGGAAAAATGCACTGGAAACGTACCGGAATCCCTAGAACCCCTAGAATCGTATTTAACTCTGGAATGGAGGGAATGTCTAGATTCATCCGTAATCTTGCAAGAATAAGAAAAATCTTCGAAATAGCTCAGACAGCAAAAATAACTGAAGTATATAGCGCAAATAGGAGCGGTATATACGCTCACACATGAGCGTTATCAACGTCCTCATCGAGCTGATCATACGCTCCCGTGAGCGTCATAATACCGCTCACCATGACCGTATATAACAGCTCAACATGGAGCGTGATATAACGTCACCAATGAGCGTATACTACGCTCACTTTTGTGCCTTCGGCGTATAAATACAAGAAGATTTTGTTCACTCTTACGCCTCGTTTCCTGTGGGACACGGATACGTTGTTGAGGCTTCGATACTCTCTTATGGCTCCATCACTCTACTCTCTATCACTAAAACACAAAATACGAGAATTCTAATTACGTCTGTTTTAAAAATCAATATCACGAGCGAAATCTAACAAGGTATGACGACTCTGGAGGTTACTCACCAAAACTCATTTCTTCTTTTAACATGATTAATAAACTATTCAGGTCTCAATTCAACTTAGTAAAATGTAGAAACTCACTCGTTAAATTTGGCGCTTCTTGGTAAAATATGTAGGGAGTTTCACATCACTTTTTTTACTGTTTTCAATATTTTCAACTTTGTTATTAACGTTGCTTGTCATTAACTAACGTCTTCTTTGCATTTTGTAATAGCAAGCTTTAACGTAGGCCCGTCTTTCTCATTCAAATACTAGACATATTTGTTTTATTTGTTTATTAGCGGATCGATCGAAAGTAGGCGCTAACTCATTATAATTTATTATTTTCTAAACAATTTGCTTTGGTTTGCAAGCGACAAAGGTAAGGAACGAGTATATTTGTATAATGCATATTGTATCATAATTTGTATTGCATTTCGTTTGCTCTTTAAATAAAGACCAGAAATTAATGTGAATCACATTAAAGTCCAATTAATTTGGACAACCGGCTTTTAAGGCGCCTTTTAATTTGACTAATATCAATGTGATCACATTTTCTAGGCTAGGTAAGTTGTTTTGTGCACAATAGAAATCTATTTTGTAGTAACTTTTAGGACTACGTGCGCTAATAAGTTTGGAATATGTAAGTTGTGTCATTCCAAGAATCGTGGTTTGAATGGAATTACCAATGAGACCGAGTAGGCCAAATGCGGGGCGGATTGGGTCAAAAGATATCAATCTTACAATGTCCCAATGCCACGAACGTGGTTACTGATCGGAACCGTGGGGCCATTGTTTTTGGCACCAACGTTTTCGGGCGGTCCGTGATAACCTTTATAGGCACGGTGGCGATCCCCTTACTCGACAACACCCCAACCGAACTCACGTGGGGTCTGTGGCTCAAGCCCACAACACAAACACACATCGAGTAGGCCCAAGCCCCTGCGGGGTTCGGCCACGGTTCTACAATTGGCGACTTCACTGGGGATAATCACCGTTGGTGAAGTGGACAGACTTGAAAAGTCTCCTATCCATCATCACGCTTATTGATTTTGCATATTGCATGTGACCCTGCCGCATAGGGTCACGCCTTAGGCTCCCTGGTCTCAATATGGGCATGTTCTAGATGCTCGAGACACCTTAAGGGGGTACTACCTTGGTTTGCATGTGGTTAATGGATCACATGGCTAAGGCAATTCACTATCCCACCCATCCGTGTGTGCACGTGTTACAGGATGCGTGCACATAAGGGGTAACTGGCCATACATCACTTACCGTGAAAGTGTGAAATGGACCCAACTCTTACTCTTAGAGCGGTGGCACCTTCTTTGACTGACGCCGCTAGTTGACTTGTCATCATGTGTCATGTATAATATGTGCATTGATGGGGCCTAGTCATGTATGTATTCTTGACCTTAACAATGTTCATAATCACATTCATGTAGTCCATGGTCATCTTTTTAGTTTATGTCATGCATTCATAGCCCATTTCACTTTAGTTTGACCTCTAGCCTAGTCTGTGACACCATAGTTCACTAGAATTTGTCCTCCAAACTTTCCGACGTTAGTCCCGACATAGACTTGACCCTAGGTCCTGACCTTGACCATTAGAGTAGGCATAGACTCTGACCTTAGGACTTGACCTTGACCACTAGGGTAGGCACAGACTTTGACCTAAGACTTTGACCTTGACCGTACTCCACATAGGATTGACCTTTGGCCTAACTTAGACTTGACCTTAGCACATACTAGGCATGACCCTAACCACTTAGGACATGTACTATCATACATTCCTATGTCATTTGGTGCCCTTTCAAAAAAAAAGCAAAAAAAAATTAAAAACGAAAGGGCACCTTGCATTCATGCATTCTAACTAGGAAAGATGACCATGGAAATTAGGACATGCATTTTGCATCTGCACATCCATTGTTAATAATGCCAAGGAGGTTTACTTAGAGTTTAATCGTTTTTTGAAACAGGGTTGAAGCCGCTCCATAGCCCTTGCTCAGACCCGAAGAGTTTGAGCCCTAAGCCCAAAATCCAAACCTAAACCTTCCTCCAACCTTCACTACCCATTAAAGCCTAACACACACAAAATGGCCTCCGACAAGAAAAGATCCAAAAGCTTTGTCGAGCAAGTTCTAAGAGCTTGAAAGCTAAGATCAAGGAGTTGACCTCGAGCACTTCCTTGGACAAGCTGGTTGAAAAGGCGATCAAAGCCAGTCGACCCCACCTTTTACCAAGACCAACCTCCTCTGACCCAACATTTCAACCAAATGCCAAAGGATTTCTCAGCCGAAGCAATACCCAAGTTCAAGCCAACTGATGACCCTCGATTCGCATATCAAGGGATTTAAGACCATCATGGCGCCCATTAAAGGGAATTACTCAGCCTTTTTTTCCAATGGTCTTTCCCTTTCTTTGGAGCAAATATGTCAGAAGTGGTTCTTTGCACTATCCTGAGAAACGAAATAGCTACTTGGGAAGACATCGTCCATGCATTCATGCAAAGATCAAGGTACATCAGACCCAAACATCCTTCCGAGAGCTTTGAAATCCTTAGCAGGGAGAGAACGAGGGGTTCACTACCTATCTGACTAGATGGAGAGGAGTTGTTTGCCACCACTAGTCTCCGCTGCCTACTGAAGAAAGATGGTCAAGACCTTCATTTCTGGCCTCCAGCCCGAAATACAGAGATCATCTCAAGGTATCGAAGGGCCTACCACATTCGCAAAGGTCTAACGACATGGAGTGGACATAGAGGATGAATCTTCTTCGATTTGCATGAGTCAGCTTAGGGTCTTAGCTTTAAGGGTCCGAGTCGGAGAAGTACCTTTCCAAGACTGTGTATATTTCTTTTTTCTCAGTTCGGGTCTATGTATTAGGTTTTGATTCTGCAATTAGCCCTATGTAATAAATTTTTCTTTGGCATTAATAAAACTTGTAATTTTTTATTACTCTCTAAGCCTCCATATAATTTGTGCTTCAAATTTTAATGGAATCAAAACTGATGACCTCACATTCAACTGGACATTGCCAGAGAGGCCTTCTTTCATAGCTCCACAAAATAACCTCTTCCACTCCATTCCCTCATCACAGCAATCAAAATCCCTTGCAACCCTTTGAGGCCAATAACACTATCAATTCAGCCTATCTTTCTTTCATCACCCACATCTGCCTAACCCTTTGGACCAACGGTGCGGTAGGAAAAGACATGTGCAAAGAAAAAACAAGAGAAGAATAAAATGGGCAAAAAAGCAAAAAAGAAAAAAATCAAATTTCAATGCAGTTTATTACGAAAAGTCATCAAAAATGACAAACATGAACAAAATCAAAGTTCAAAGCCAATTCAAATAAAAAAGTCAAAAGACTAAAAAAGGCACACTGCGGCACCGTGGTTCACCTTCATGATCATCTGAGCCTTTTTCAACCCTCAAACACAGCCAACAACATTACAATCACAAAGCCATCTCACTACAGGCATTGTCCAAATCATCCACAAGAACTACGACGGTCTGATTCCAAATGGATACATAGAAGCCTCTTCTCGAGGTCCGACCAATAACTTCAATAACGTCCAAGGTCCACTCTCCCATTGGTTTGAATTCTCTTAAGGGCTAGAAGCACAAATTCCTAGTGTTAGCACCTGACATAGCTCTGAGCTTGAACCCACATCATCTAGCCAACCAATCAATTACCCCATTTACTTACCCTTAGTCCACAAATTTTAGCCTTTTTTCTTGAACCTTTAGCCTATTCTCTCATACACCTTAAGGGGCTCTCCTCAACTCTTCCTTAGGCTACACTCTGTAACAATCCACAACATCCTCCTCAAGCATCCCATTGCAAACATTTCTCCATGTTCTCTCCTCATGCGACATTCAGCTTAAGTCACGATTTGGCAAATCAAAAATCACATCTTTACCATTACTCCACAAAAGGCTAAGCCAAAGCTCATGGACTCCACAAAATTCACTAGTCTTACCTTAACTCCATCAACCATTGCCCAACCTGATCAAGCTGGGGCTCACCCACTAAACCACCATCAACACCACAATTAAGCATTCCCATACACCCAAACCCCCACGGGTTGGGGCTCACTTGCAATCACAAGCATCCGCCTTTGCGAACTGGGGGCTTGAGACGAGCTCCATCCCGCATCCAAAAGCATCTTAACCATTAAGTCAATTTCCTTGGTCCAGTTCATGCATTAGATCTAAGGACAAACTTGACTATACGTATAGCCATTACAAACACATTCATAAGCATCATTGTGCATTGAGTCTTATATAACATCATCATGCATACGCATCTGCCATAAACACATTACAATGCACATTGCAACCACTTACACGGAGGCTAGGGCCCATCTTACATGCAGTTTACCTACACATGCCTACACGACATTATCGCTATAACGCGATTGTTGCCTAATACCAACAGCTCCTTTAACATTTGGGTTTTGGAATTTTCTTCAACCGCACCAGAAATTCCACATATGCACACTCTTTGGGTTTTTGGAAATTTTCTCCCGCACTAGAAATTCCGCATACACATCTTTTTTGGTTTTGAAATCTTCTCCCACGCCAGAAATTCCACACACACACCTTTCGGGTTTTTGGAATTTTTCTCCCGCACCAGAAATTCTGCATACACACAAGCACTCAGGATTTGGAATTTTCTCCGACCAGAAATTCTGCATACACATCTTTTCGGGTTTTGGAATCTTCTCCGCACCAGAAGTTCGTGCAGACACACATTCTCCGTCGGTTTTGGAATCTCTCCCGCACATAAGAAGTTCATAGACACACAAGACTCTGGTTTTGGAATTTTCTCCCGCACCAGAAATTCCGCATACACAATCTTTTCGGATTTTGGAATCTTTCTCCGCACGCAGAAGTTCCGTAGACCACACATTCTCTCAGGGGTTTGGAATCTTCTCCCGCACCAGAAGTTCCGCAGAAACATATTATCTCGGTTTTGGAATCTTTTCCCGCGCACAGGATGTTCCGAGACGCACATCTTTCGGGTTTGGAGTTTGCTCCCGCAACAAAAACTCCCAAGCAGCAAATCTGACCGCACGGGACACGGCTACAGTAAACTGAACCTTTGTTTTGCAGGTCCGCACCTAACAACGGGCGAAAAGGGTAACTCAGGGTCGCAGAACGATCTCGGTTGCTCCGTCGGAATCGAACTACTTTGCTTTCTGTCTTACGAGACTTTCGTCTCTTCAGATCAGCAAGGTGGGGGGCTTTCTGTAGACACCCTAAATGTGTCTCCATCGGTACCGATGATGAACAATATCACGTTTCGTGATCGACTTTGTTTTAAAACGACGCATTTGAAATCCGTGAAAAGCTCGAAATAAATGTGAAATCAAGCTCAAAAATCATGTGCCCGAAGGTCAAATAAGAGGCAAAAAGTATCTTCTTTTAATTTTTTTATTTATTTTCTATTTTTTTAAGAATTTTCTATTTGGTTTTAGGATTTGTCAATAAATTATATTAGTGATTTTTCAATGATTTTCACTTTTCATTGCAATTCCTTCTTAATTTTCTGAGTTCACCGTATTTTTAGATTATGTTTCTGATTTTTCTAACGATTTTCTATTAAATTTTGCAATATTTAACAATATCAAAATACGTGGGAATTACACGAACGTTCCAAATCCCTAGAACTCCCTAGAATCTTATTTCTTGGGAGACGGGGAGTCTAGATATAATCCGTAATCTTGTCAGAAAAGAAAATCTTTCGAAATAATGAGGCAAAAATAACTGACGTTTATAGGCTCAAAGGAGCGTATATACGCTCCCCATGGCGTATATAACGCTCACGGCAGCATGAGCGTATATACGCTCCCTATGAGCGTATATAATGCTCACCATGAGCGTATATACGTCAATCCATGAACGTATATACCGCTCACCAATGAACGTATATAGGCTCACTTTGTGCCTTCGCGCCTTAAAATACCCTCTTTCGTTTCAGCGAGCACGCATACGTATAGGCTTTCGCATTCCTCTTGCTCTCTCACTTCATACTCTCTCTCACAAAAACACAAATAAGAGTTCTAATACGATCTTTTTTAAATCAAATCAACGAGCGAAATCAAGGTATAACTCTGAAGTTTACTCACCCAAAACCTCTCATTTTCATTTCTTTCTAACTTGATTAAATAACTATTCGAGTCTCAATTCAACTAGTAAAATGTAGAACTCAATGTTTTACGCTTCTTTATATGTAGGAGTTTCATATTTTTACTGTTTCAATAGTTTTCATCTTTGTTATTAACGTTGACTTGCATCTAACGTCTTTTGTTTTGTATAGCAAGCTTTAAGAGGCGCTTTCTCATCAATACTAACATGTTTGTGAATATGTTAGCGGATCGATCAAAGGCGCTATGTAGGACACCTAAAAATGTTTCCCCAAAATGAGTAATCAATGATGAACTATGCCACACTGTCGCATTAATTTCGAACTCGAAAAACTTGCAATTGAACTCGTAATGAAGCTGAATATGTGAGTCATAGTCACACTCGTAAATCATCGAGGCAAAGGTCCATACGAGGCAGAAATATTTTCTTCGGTTTTCTCGATAATCCTCAAAGGTTTTCAAACCAGTTAAACTGAGCGATTCTCGTGCTTTTTTATTTTCATCGTTCTCTCACATTTTTCTGTAATCGCCAGATTTTAATTAATTTTTATTTTTCTATGATTTTTCTATGAATTTTGCAATGTTTAAGTAGGCAATACGCAAGAAAATACATGAATAATTAGAAAATAACGCGGAATGTTTTGATAACGTACTTTCTTGCGAAGGAGGCGTCTAGAATATCCGTAATCCTTAGAAAATCGAGAACGCTATGGGAACTTATTCCGTATCAAAATATATCAGGTTTTTTGGAAAAAATATATACGCAAAGGAGCGTATTACCTAGGAGCAGCGTATATACGTGCCTTGAGCTATATACGCTGCCCCTCAGCGTATATACGCTCTCTGTCGCTATTATTCGAGTAATTTTTTTATCACGGTTTGCTCTGTGAGAAGCGTATATACGCTTGAGGATGAACCTATAATACGCTCCCCCGTATATACGTCTCTATCCTCAGCGTATATACGCTCCCTATCTTCCTCCGGCCTATAAATACGTGCGTTGGCTCATCGAGAAGACACGGGTTTAATACTCTCATTCTCGTTCCAATTCCAACTTCTAAGCATTCCTCTCATTACAAAACCCCGTTCACAGCTCTTTTCACAGTTCACATAAAACAGAGTCTTTTGCGTTCTTTCGATTTCGTTTTTGACAAGCGAAAACAAGGTTAATTCTGAGATTACTCACCAATAATTCTCTCTCCACTATCTTAATTTGATTAACTATTGTTATGATGTTTTAATATAATTTAATAATGGTAGAAACTCACTTTTAATCGTTTCAATGTAAATATGTAGGATTGCTTAATGTTTTCAATGTTTCCATGGTTTTGGTTCATACTTTTCATTTCATTTTTATCCTTGTCATTTCTTAGATTTTTTATTCTAGAATAGCTGATTCAAGGGGTCATTGCGCTCTGGTTTATCATGAACTAACAATTGTTTCTTTTGTCTATATAGCGATTCATAGGCAAAGGATTCTGTTCGTTTAGTTTCTACAACTAACCTTGTTTTATTTGCAGATTTAAGGTAAAGATGAGTTTGTATAGACTTTGAAGTTCATATGCTTTCATGTCGTTATGGATATTTTGTATATGTTTTTGCTATAAACAAAGAACCGGAAATTATGTGAATGCACTTTAAATCAGATTAAACTATGGAACAACCTGTTTTTAGCACGCGTTTAACATGATAATACAAAGTGGTCACAATTTCTAGGCTAGGTAGTCTCTTGTGCATAATAAAACATACTCACTTTAGTAATTTTTAGGGTAGTACGCTTCTTAAAGGTGCTAAAAACGTAAAGTATGTGGTTTCAATAATCGTGATGAATGGAAATTGCAATGAGCGAGTAGAGGCCGCTACATGCGGGCATGGGTTACAGATCTGCATCGTACCATGTCCCGAAGCCAGACTGGGTTACTTGGTGACGTGGGCCATTGTTTTGGGCACCAACGTTTTCGGGCTCCGTGAAAACCTTCCTAGCGGTGGCGACTCCCCTTATCTCGACAACACTACCCCAACGCACTCATGCGGGTTCCTGGCTCAGCCCACGCAGCAAGCACCTCGATGTAAGGTACCAAAGCCGCGCACCACGATACGCTGAGGCGCGGCCACGTCCTTACAATTTGGCGATCCTTCCTGGGATAATCACTTAGGTTGAAGTGGACAAGACTTGAAAAGTCTTCGTAATCCTCATCGACACGTTTTATTGGATTTTGCATTTTGCATGTTGACCCTTCCGAATCAAGGTCGCGCCTCTTAAGGCTTCCTTGGTCTCAATATGGGGCATGTTATAGCTACGAGACTACCATAAGGGGGATACTACCTTGCTGCATGTGGTTAATTGATCGCTTGGCTTAAGGCAAGTCCATTCCCGCCTATAGCCATGTGTGCCACGTGTTACTGCATGTCGTGTGCATAAGGGGTATCTTGCATACAATCACTATAATGCAAGTGTGAAATTGGACCAGCCTGCCCTTTAGCTGGTACACTCTGACTTAACGTAGGCCGACCATAGTTGACTTTATCAGTGTCACTTGTATGTATGTAGCATGTATGGGTCTAGCACATGTGACATTCTACACCTTTAAACAACCTTTCATAATAGTCCATGGGTCATCTTTTAAGTTTCACATCATGCATCTCAATAGCCCATGTGACTTTAAGTTTGGCTCCTACCCTTAGTCTGTGACCATAGTTCACTAGGGCTTTTGTCCTTCAAGTTTCGACCTTAGTCCACACAGACTTTGACCCTAGTCTTTGGACCGTTTTGACTCAATTAGAGTCCACATAGACTCTGATCTTAGTGTCTTGACCCTTGACTACTCAGGTAGTGCCCACCGACTTGACCTTAGCGTTGACTTTAAGAACTCACATTAGTTTGACCTTACCTTCAGCCAACATAGGCTCTGACTAGGGTGCCCTAACCACTAAAGACATGTGCTAATCAATACATTCTACAGTCATTTGGTGCCCTTATTCAAAAAAAGAAGAAAAAGATTCAAAAAAACAAAAAAAATTCAAAAAAAAAAGGGCAAAAATCAAAACAAAGAGGCACTTGCATTCATAACATTCATCTTAGCGAGGTCGAACCAGGAATAGAGGACATGCATTGCATCTGCTTCATGTATTCAATAATGACAAGGAACGTTCACTAAGGTTTATTTTCTTTTTGAAACACGGTGAAGCCGTCTCCAAGCCCTGCTCGACCCAAAGAGTTTTGAGCCTCAAGCCCAATCCAACCTACCTTCCTCCATACCTTCATTAACCCAATCAGCCTTAACACCACAAAAATGGCTACCCAACAAGAGAAAGCTCCAAAACTGCCGAGCAAGTTCAACAGCTTGAAGCTAAGATCAAGGAGTTGACTTCGGGTCCTTCCTTTGGACAAGCCTGTTGAAAAGGCAATCAAATAGCCATCGACCCCCAACTCTTTACCAAGGACCAACCCTCTCTTGACCCCAACCTTGCACCAAACTGCAAAGATTTCTCAGCCGAAGAACATACCCAGTTCAAGCCGACGATGGACCCTCGATTCCATATAAAAAGGGATTAAGACCACCATGGCGCTTAAAGGGATTGACTCTGCCTTGTTTCCAATGGTCCTTCCCCCTTTCCTTTGGAACGATTGTCCAGAAGTGGTTCTTTGCATTCCTGAGAAAGATTCAATACTACTTGGGAAACATATCCACGCATTCATGCAAGATACAAGGGTAACATTCAGACCCAAAATCCTTCCGAGAGCTTGAAATCCTACACCAGGGGAGAGAACGAGGGGTTCACCACCTATCGCTGATCTAGATGGAAGAGAGTTGCTGCACCTGCTAGCCGCTCCTACTTGAAGAAGAAGATGGTCAAGACCTCATTTCTAACCTCCAGCCAGGATACACAACAGATCATCCAAGTATTCGAGGCCTTCACATTGCAAAGGTCTAACGACATGGAGTGGACATAGGAGAAATGATTCTTCAGTTCACATATGAGTCAGTTGGAGTCTTAGCTTTAGGATCGATTGGAGAGTCCCTTTCTCTAGACTATGTATCCTTTCTTTTTCCATTCGGGTCTATGTCATTAGGTTTAGGATCAAATTCTGCAATTAGCCTCTATGTAATAAATTCTTTTGTTTTATAAAAGTTTCTTTTTCTCATTTTCTTTGCCCATATAGTTGTGCTCTACTTTAATGGAATCAATTTAATGATCGACCTTACAATTCAATGGACATGCCAGAAGAGGCTTCTTTCATAGCTCCACAAAACAACCTCTTCCCCCATCCGCTCACCTTCCTCATATCAAAATCCCTTGCAACCCTTGAGGCCATAAACACTATCATTCACCTATCTTTTTTCATCAACCACATCAGACTAACCCTTTGAGACCAAACGGTGCGTAGGAAAAACATGTTACAAAAGAAAAAGAGAAGAATAAAAATGGGAGAAAGGCAAAAGCAAAAAATCAAAGTTCAATGCCAGTACATCACGAAATGCAAATCAATGTCAACATCATTGCATAATCCCAAAGTTCAAAGCCCAATTCAAACAAAAAGCAAAGTCTAAAAAGACACACTGCGCACTGTGGGTCACTTCGTGATCATCGAGCCTTTTCAACCCTCAAACCATCGCCTCACATTACAACACAAAAGCCTCCTCTCGCACGATGCATTGCCAAATCACCAACCGAGAACTACGAACGTCTGATTCCAAAAGGATTACGTAGGAAGCCTTTCTCGAGGTCCACCCAATTAACCATAATTCAATTCTGAGGTCCATCATATGGTTTATATCCTTAAAGTAAGACGCGCAAATTCCTAGTGTAGAACTCGACATAGACTCGGTTTGTAACGACATCAATTCTAGCCAACCAATCATTCCCATTCACTTACCCTTAGTCACAAATTACGCCTTGTCTTTCTTGAACCTTCTAGCCTATTCTTTCATAACCTTAATAGGCTCTCTCCTAAACTCATCCTTAGGCTATCTCTCTTAGCGGGTCATCAGGCATTTCCTCAAGCATCGCATTGCAGCATTTCCTTCCATGTTCTCTCTCATGCAGCATCAGCTCAAGTTACTGATTGGGCAAAATCAAAATCCACCCTCATTCCTTACCTCCTCAAGCCATCAATTGGCATCATGCCTCCATGTTCTCTTCCTCAGCAGCATTCGCTCAAGTTACCGATTGGGCAATCAAAATTCACATCCACGCACCTCATCCCTTACATTACCGCGGCACAAAAATAAACTAAGGCCAAAACCATGACTCCACCAAATTCACTAGCCTTAACCCTACTTCATACACCATTGCCCTAACTCGAAAGCCATCGAAGCTGGGGCTCACCCACTAACCAACCATCGACCACAAAATTAAGTCATTCCCATACACCCGAACCCCATGGGTTGGGGGCTCGCTTGCAATCACAAGCTCACCTTTTGCTTCCGAATGGGGGCTGAGACGGCTTCCTCCCCACAATCCAAAGGCATCTTTACCATTAGTCAATTTCTTGGTCATGCAGTGCATTAGTTAAGAATAGACTTGCATTACATCATTGCGCATTGCAGTTTTATCATACATCATTATGCATATGCAATCTTGCACACACTTTACATGCACATTGCACCAACCTCCAACAAGCTTAGGGCCCATCTTACATGCAGAAGTCCAAATCAAATACTTTGACTGTCGTCTTACGAGATTCGTCTCTTCAGACTCCAATCAAAGTGGGGGCTCTTCACACAACAGCTCCTTTGCACTCTTCGGGTTTGAAATTTTCTCCCGACACCAGGAATTCCACTTGCACACTTCGGTTGGAATTTTCTCCCGTACAGAAAATTCCACATAATGCACAACTTCGAGTCTATGTTTCTCCCGCTACAGAAATCCAGCACCGAAACTCTTTTCGGTCTAACGATTTCTCCCGCTAACAGAATCCAGCACATAGCATCTTTCGGGTCTACGATTCTCCCGCTACAGAAATCCAGCACAACATCTTCGGGTCTTTATGGTTTCATCCCGTACAGAAATCTCAAGAAACACATCTTTTCGGTCTTGGATCTTCTCCCGCTAACAGAGTTCCGTCAGCACATCTTCGGGTTCTTGGATATCCTTCTCTCCGCATCAGAGTTTCCGTCACAATCTTTCGGGTCTTGGAAATCCTTCTCCCCCTACAGAGTTCGTCAAGCAACTCCGGGTTTGAATCATTCTCCGCTATAGAAGTTCCGCCATCTCTCGGGTTTTGGAATCTTCTCACCGCTCAAGAATTTCCGCCGCACTCTTCCGGGTTTTGGAGATTTGCTCCGCCAAAAAATTCCATGGCAGCAAATCGACCGCACGGACACGGCTACAGGTAAACTAACTTGTTTGCAAGGTACCGCATCCGGGAAAGGGATAACTCAAGTCGCGAACGTCTTGAGTTGCTCGTCCCGGAATCGAATTACTTTGACTTATCGTCACGAGACTATCGTCTCTTCAGACTCAGTCAAAGGGGGCTTCTGTGAGAACCTAAAAATGCTTCCCCAAATGAGTAATCAATGATGAACTGATGCCACAAATGTCGCAATAATTCGAACTCGAAAAAACTGCAATGAACTCGTAATGAAGCTCGAAATAATTGAAGTCAAGTCACACCGAGATCATGGGCAAAGGTCCAAATACGAGGCAAAAATATTTTCTTTCGGTTTTCTCGATATCTCAAGTTTCTTCAACAGTTACACTGCGATTTCGTGCTTTTTGTTTTCTCGTGTCCTCACATTTTTCTGAATCCGCAGTATTTTTAAATTAATTTTCTGATTTTTTCTAATGAATTTTCTATGAATTTTCAATGTTTAAATACGCAGGAATACGCAGAAAATACATGAATAATTAGATAAATAGCGGAAATGTTCTAGAAACGTACTATTCTTGCGAAAGGATGGCGTCTAGATATAATCCTAATCTTAAGAAAATCGAGACGTATGCAAAGAATTATTTCCGAATCAAAATATTCCAGTTTTTTGGAAAAATAATATACGCAAAAGGAGCGTATATACGCTGAGGAGCAGCGTTAATACGCTGCCTTTGAGCGATATACGCTGCCCCTCAGCGTATATACGGCTCCTTAGCGTATTATTTCGAGTATAATTTTTTTGATCACGGTTTTTGCTCTTGTGAGAAGGTATATACGCTGAGGATGAGCGATATACGCTCCCATGAGCGTATATACCTCCCCTGATGCTGTATATACGCTCATCCTCAGCGTATATACGCTCCCTATTCTTCTCCGTGCCTATAAATACGTGCTTGCCTCATCTCGAGAAGACACGGTTTTAACACGTTTTTCATACAACTTCCGACTTCCATTTCCAACTTCTAAGCATTCTCTCATTCACAAAAACCCTCGTTCAACAAACCTCTTTCACAAATACACATAAAACACACGAGTCTTTTTGTTCTTTCCGATTCGTTTTGACAAGCGAAAACAAGTTGAATTCTGAGATTTAACTCACCAATAATTCTCTCTCACTAGTTCTTTTAATTGTAGATTAACTATTTTATGAGTTTAATATAATACAAAGTAGAACTCACTTTTTAATCGTTTCAATGTAAAATAGTAGGATTTTGCTTTAATTTTTTCAATGTTTCCATGGTTTTTTTGGTTTTCTACTTTTCCAATTTAATTTTTATTTTATCCCTTGTCATTACTAATGATTCTTTATTCTTGTATAGCGATTCAAGCGAAAATTCAAATTGCGCTAGTGTTATCATGAAACTAACATTGTTTTCTTTGTCTTCATTAGCGATCAGGCAAAGGATTCGTTCGTTTGTTTTACTAAACTAACCTTGTTTTATTTGCCAGATTTAGGGTAAGATGAGTTTGTATAGACTTTGAAGCATAGTTTCATATGTGTCTATTGTATAATTTGTATAATGTTTTGCTAAACAAAGACAGAAATTATGTGAATCACTTTAAATTCAGATTACTATGATGACAACCTGTTGTTAGGCACCGTTTTAAACATGATTAATACACAAGTGGTCACAATTTCTAGGTTAATGTAGTCTCTTGTGCATAATAGATAACATACTCACATTAGTAATTTAGGGTTAGTACGCTTCAAGGTGCAAAAACGTAAGTATGTGCGTTCAATAATCGTGATGAATGGAATTGCAATGAGACCGGATAGAGGCCGCTACATACGGGCGAATTGGGTTACAGATCTGATTCGTACCATGTCCCCGAAACCACACGTGGTTAACTTGATTGGACGTGGGGCCATTGTTTTGGCACCAACGTTCGGGGTGCCGTGAATAACCTTTCTAGGCACCGGTGGCGGTACGCTCCCCTTACTCGAACACACTGACCCCAACGCACTCACGTGCGGGTTCCGTGCTAAGCCACGCACAATCACCTGCGATGTAGTACAAAGCACCTCGCGCGCAACCCGCATAAAACGTCTGAGGGCATGCGGCCACGTCCTACAGCTATCATATATTTATTATTTTTCTAACATTTTTTGTTTCAGCGACAGGTAAGGACGATGTATATTTGTATATGCATATTGTAATATGTTTGTATTGCATTTCGTTTGCTCTTTAAAATAAAGACCAGAAAATTTATGTGAATCACAATTAAAGACAGATTAATCATGGCAACCGGCTTTTAGGCGCCTTTTTAATTTGACTAATATAAGTGATCACATTTTCTAGGCTATGGTAGTTGTTTGTGCATAATAGAAATCTATTTTTGTAGTAACTTTTAGGACTAGTGCACTAATAAAGGTTTTGAATATGTAAGTTGTGTGCATCCAATGATAGTGTTTGAATGGAATTACAATGAGACTGAGTTAAGGGCCGCTACACAAGCGGGCGATTAGGTCAAAGATTCAATCCGTACCATGTCCCTGAACTGGTTACTAGATCGGCAGACGTGGACCGTGGGGCCATTGTTTTGGCACCAACGTTTCGGGCGTCCGTGATTAACCTTTATAGGCACGGTGGCGATCCCCTTACTCGACAACACTCCCCCAACGCACTCACGTGCGGGTTCTGTGGCTCAAGCCCACAACACAAACACACATCGATGTAGGCCCAAGCAAGCCCCCCTACGGGGTTGGCCCACGGTCTACAGTACCATCTAGCTTCATAATCTTTTATGTACCAAGCATATTTTGTGAATGAATCTAGTAAGGCCCTTCCCATGTAGCTGAGAGCTTGCCATAGATAKCAGCCTTTTAGACTGCTACAGAATTCCTCAAAATCAGATCACAAACCATGAGTGGTCTCTGCTTGACTCTTCTGTTGTAATATCGCGCCACCCTTTGCATAAAAGTTACAAGACGATTTGATGCTTCCTCTCTAATTTCTACAACTAGGTCAAGACATTCTTACAAATTTTGCTCATTCAGAGCCTGGTTGTATTGATAGATCCTGAGGGAGGTGGAACCAACT
The DNA here is from genome assembly GCA_008642245.1 of Bassia scoparia. Classification (NCBI taxonomy): domain Eukaryota; kingdom Viridiplantae; phylum Streptophyta; class Magnoliopsida; order Caryophyllales; family Amaranthaceae; genus Bassia; species Bassia scoparia. The sequence continues at coordinate 21,935 of SNQN01006339.1, read as the reverse complement.
TCAACTAGTAACAAAGCTACAGTTTCATATACTAATGTGTAAAGTGAATGACCAGTAAACCTTTTCATTGTGGTTATTAAAGACCAAAGTGTGTTAGGTAACTCTTAAAGCCAAAGGCCCATTTTATCATCCAACTTTTTCTTCAAACCATTAAGAATATGCTTGTTAGCTGCCTCAGCTTGTCCGTAGGATTATGGATGACAAAATGTAGAGAGTGCATATTTGATTTTGATTTGCGCTAACTAAGCCCTGAGGGGGTCATTGTCTACTTGCTTTCCATGATCAAAGACAATGCATACAAGTATACCATACCTAGTGAGTATATTCTACCATAAAACTTCCTAACATCCTTCTCAACTATATTGGCTAGACCCTTAGCTTCAATCCACWTGCTGAAATAATACWTAGCAACAGTGAGCCACTTCTTACCACCTTGAGCTTTTGGAAATGAACCCAGGATGTCCACTCCCCACTAAGCAAATGGGATTAAGATTATTAGTTTATAGTAGGGGAAAACCTTTGACACTTGTCACATTCAATGACCYTCTTCTTTAAATCTACCTCCTTGGTAGGATAATAATAGCCAAAACGTAGGGCTTTGTGAAGTAGCGTTCTGGATCCTACATGATGGACACAAATTCTTTCATGGATCTCCCTTAACACATAATTTCCCTCCTCAAAATCAACACATTTCAGGAGTGGCTGGGAGGTGTGAGACTTCTTGTATACCACTTCATCAATGATACAATACCTCTGAGCAGCCAACTTGACCTTCCTAGCTTGGCCCTTATCTGTAGGTAATGTACCTTGTTTATAAGAAAAGATATCAGCCATCCATTCTAGTGATGGACCAACCTGAAAAACATACATAYCATCACATTCTATACTAATTTGGAGCTGCAACTCTATAAAAATAAACATGTTGAGATTTTGAAAGAATGAAATTGCCAGCCCTGCCAGATTATCTACATTTGAGTTGTCTTGTCTTGAGATGTGACAAACCTATAAAGACTATAGTTTTGAAGCTAGTTCTTTCATTTTGTTGCAGTATGCATGAAGTGTAGGCTCTCTAACCTCATACTCCCTCCTGTAGTGATTGACAACTAGTTAGGAGTCAGTAATGAGATAAACCTTGATAGCCCCAGTAGAGAGACATAACTGCAACCCTAATATCACAACTTCATACTCAACTTCATTATTTGTAAAAGGAAATTAGAACTTGAGTGGTTATTCAATTAAATCTTTCTCTGGTGAGAGTAGGACCACACCTGCCTTAGAGCCTACAGAAGTTGATGAACCATCCGTATACAATAACCATGGCTTAATTTATGGGACCTACTCCTCATTATAAGAGCATTCAACCAAGAAATCAGACAAGGCTTGAGCTTTGATGGCTGTCTTAGGTTAAAAAGTGATTCCAAAACCAGTAAGTTTAAGGGCCTAATTTGTCAACCTATTAAAATTTTCAKTTCTTTCCAAGGAATTTTCCAAAGGTAAATTAGTTAAAACAACTACGGGGTTATCATCAAAGTAAGGCCTCAACCTTCTAGCAGCATTTATAACAGGAGAGGTAGCCTTTTCAATCATGGGATACATGGTCTCGACTTCTGTAAGCACATGACTCACAAAATATATTGGATGTTGGACTTTATCCTTCTCCCTTAAGAGCAAAGCACTAACTACAGATTGACTGACAACTATGTACGGAAACAGAGTTTCCCTTGGAATAGGTCTTGCTAGTGTTGGAAGCTAGACTAAGTGTTGCTTTAACTGCCCYAAAGCTTCTTGCTGCTCCAAACCCRAGTTGAACTCCTTATTCCCTTTTAGAACCTTGAAAAATGACTGTGACTTCTCTAAAGACCTGGCGTTGAGCATGGATAGGACCGCCATTCTACCCGTAAGCCTCTAATGTCTTTTATGTTGTCCGACTTAGGTAGGTTTATAGTTGCTTGGACCTTGTCAAGATTAGCATCAATGCCTCTCTAACTAACTATGAATCCCTAAATTTTACCAGACCTGACCCCAAAAACACATTATTTATGGTTGAGTTTGACCTAGAATTTCCTGAGATTGGAAAAGGTTTCCTTTAAATCTTCCACATGATCTTCTGGATGAACACTTTTGACAATATCATCATCCACATAAACTTCCATATTCCTGCCCCTTTAAGGTTCAAAGACCTGATCCATCATCCTCTGATATGTAGCACCAGCATTTTTCAAACCAAATGACATCATAATATAATTATAGACACAACAATGCAACTTGTAAGGAAAGCAGTCTTTTCCTTGTTTGGAGGGTGCATATGAATTTGGTGGTATCTAAAGAATGGATCCATAAAACTCAAAAGTGCATGAGCACTAGTAAAATCAACCAACTGATTAATTCGGGGTAGAGGATAACAATCTTTTAGGCAGGCATTGTTGAGATTAATAAAGTCACACACATTCTCCAGGTGGAGTTAGGTTTTTCACCATCACAACATTGGCCAACCATTCTGGATAATGGCAAGGCTCAATGAACCCTGCATTAAGGAGTTTGTTAACCTGGACCTCTATTGRTTAATTCTTCTCAAAGGAAAAAATGTCTCTTTTTCTGCTTGGCAGGCTTCTTAGGTGGATTAATGGTGAGGTCGTGTAAGATCACATTTGGATCAACCCCTGGCATCTCATCTGCTGAATAGGCAAAGACATTAGTATGCTCCCTAAGTAGGTCAATAAGATTACACATTTCCRAGGATTCTAGGTCTGACCCAATTTGCACCATCCTATCAGTGTCCTCTGTAAGAGGGATGAATATAGTTCCCTCAACAAGCTGTAGAGCCTCAAGTCTATCCAACTCAACCAAGGGTCCTATGGAGAATTGTTTTGGTCCTTAGAGACTTGTCACTTGGATTGCCTGAATCTCCAGAGGCTGCGGGTTAGACTCTAATTCAAAATCCCGAACTTGCTACCTAAGCTGAACAAAATCTTCTTTCCTTGTGGTCTTTGCTTGAGCTAAGTTACAAGACTTGGCCACCATTTGAGATCCCTTGAGGATGGCGAGCCTTCCATTATTAGCCACATATTTGAAGCACATGTGGTAGGTTGATGCTACCCCTTCAAACGCATTCATAAACGTATGCCCCATTATGACATTGTAAGGTGAATAAGCCTCCATCACTTGGAACATGACCATGGCAGACCAACCAAGCTCCTCAATCTTCATCACCCATTGTAACAGGAAGGTTAATCTCTCCTCTAGGGAGAATTGAACCACTTGAAAACCCGGTTATAGGACCAGATGTCGGCTCCATATTTTTTTCCTTGTAACCCCATTTTTGGAAACCTYGTAATATAATACATTTACAAAGCTACCTCCATCTATAAGGATTTTATGGACTAGGTGACTTCATATTTAAATTCAATATATATGGGGATCATTATGCGGATGGACCAGGCCTCTACAATCTTGCAAACCAAAACTAATTTCAAGAATATCAAGCTGGTCAGATTGATAAATATAAGTGGAATGTATACTTCTAACCTCACTTTTCAAAACATTCCTGGAGACAAGAGGCAAAAAATGACTAAGATTTCATTGATTGGACGTTTGGACTGATACCTCCTGGAAGTTTCAAGCCTGTTGTCTTTTTTAGCCTGGTCCTTGTCATCTTATTCCTTGGAAATTTTCTTGTATTGACCAAAAAACCCCTTCCTGATAATATCTTCCAAGTTGTTCTTCAATTGGTCGTAGTCTTCTGTGGCATGATGAGGTGCTTCGTGAAAATCATAGAACTTGTTATGATCATTACTAGCCTTGGCCTTCTTGAGTGGAMTGACCCACTTTTCGTCATTCTTGTGAGCTGCATAGATTACTACCCTTTTAGCGGTAAGTGAAGTGTAACTTTTAAAGATAGGGGGTAGGTTACTTTCCTTCTCCTTCTTTTTCTTTTCCTCCTTCTTTGACTTATCGGCTGTTGGTGATGCATTGTCATCTTTCTTACTTGTCGGTAAGCTACCTGGTGCAATTACCTTGTTGAATTCTTCAAAGGTGATATAGTCATTGAAAATATTAATCGCCTAGGACAAGGTATCCACCTTGGACTTGGTAAGGTGGTCCCTAAGAGGACTAGGTCACAATCCATATGGCAAAGCTATGATGACCACATCTAGCTTAGATTTGGAGACCGTAATAGCCTCCTTATTGAACCTAGTAAGATAATTTCGCAGGCTTTCATCCTTACCCTACCTAACTGAAATGAGCTTAACAAAGGATTTCTCCCTTCTCCTACCACTATTGAAGTGGTTCTTGAATTGATCCACCAACTCATTGAAGTTATAAACGCTACCGTGTGGTAAATTCTAAAACTAGGCTATTGAGTTCCCTAGTTTGAGTTTTGATGAATGACAAATAGCATTGGATTATCATATTGTATGCAAGTTTCTGTTTGCATGTGTAGGTATTAAAAGAAAAGGTTCAATGGATGAAAAGACGCAACTCGTTAAGCTAAGTCTTAAAGTTTGCATGAAAACCAAAGTTCTTAGAGTCATACTCTTAGGCCTTAGATGCAATGTAAGTGGCATGAAAGTTTGTTTGTGCACTATAAAGGTTAAGTCTAGAGAGATGAACTAATTGTGGATGTTAAGGAACCTCGGTTACTTATCATAAACAACTACAAGTAAACTTGGTTAACTTGAATAGTCTGGGAATAGATCTAAACCAGTCTTCTCGAGTTTACTTCATGTATTAGTATGTTAGAAAAGTTTTCTTTCCGCGTAAAAACCGATTTCAAAATTGAATGGGTGCATGGTTTGTTGTGCAAGCTAGTTTCCTTACGTATGGTACGTATATTGTATGACTTCGTACTGACTTTATTTAATGACAAATAAAATCAATGGACATATTTTCCGTGAAATAATTACCTAGCTTGCATAAGCAAACTCTTCTAGGTACATGTGTCCCTCATAGAGAGCCACGTGATCACTAGGATCACCAGTCCTATCAAACATGATGTGACCTGGTATTTTGACCCTTTGAGATCTACTTTTGAGGATCGATTCTGTAGGGCTTCGCCCCGCCTTAGGGGGGCGTGACCTCAGCTTCAGTGTCATGGAATTGAGCCATGGAATCCGCATGTGAAATTGTGAATGCGTTGGGGTATGTTGTCGAATTGAGGGGATCGCCACCGTGCCTATATAGGTTATTCACGGACGCCCGAAACATTGGTGCCAAACTAGTGGCACCACAAATAGGTCCAMTAACCAAAGTGTGGGTTCGGGGACATGGTACGGATTGAATCAGTAACCCAATCCGCCCGCATGTAGCGGCCTCTACTCGGTCTCATTGTAGTTCCATAAATCATAACAATTGAATTCAAAGAGCCTATTGAATTGATCTTGAAAGCGACTAACCTAATATTACTAGGTGGGTTGCTATTAGTCAAACAATGACTTCTACATGGATAAGGCGATCACTTGGTTTTATCAATATTAATAAGGTGCCTATAAAATCGGTCGTCCATGATTATCTGACTTTAATGTGGTACGCATAATTTCGTCTTGTTTAAGCAATATATATAAGTGTGATAGAATATAGTACAAACAAAACATTGAAAAAAAGGTTAGTAAGCATATAATGTAAACTGGTGGGTCTTCTCACCTTGTCACTGCGAATAATCAAATTGTTAATCGAGACTCATATCCACAATTAAAAGTTTGTCAATAGTTTGTCAAATTGTTCATCTCTCAAACAACATGTGTGCCTTCGATTGAATTGCTAATCGAGACAAATAAACGCGTTAGTATTGACAATAACAATATGCATACTAGTAAATTGTGACAAGATGATGATAAACGAATTTTGAAACGTTAATGACAATCCTACATATTTACATGAGATGATTCAAGAGTCGTTTCTACATTGTGTAATTGAATTAAGCTCGTAATAATATAGTCAAATTAAAAGTGACAAAAGGAATTAAGAAGAGTCAAAAAAGAAGTTTTAGTGAGTAATCTCAGATTATACCTTGATTTCGCTTGTTGAATTTGAAACAAAATCGATGCTTAGAACTCAAGAACGAATGTATTTAGAGTGTATGAGAGAGTGATGGAAGAGCGTGAGAGAAGGATACGCAAGTTAGCGGACGAAGAATTTGGAATAAGACGTGTCGAAATGAGCAAAGGCAGGCTTTTATAGGCACGAGAGGCCGAGGAGAGAAAAACCTGCGTATATACGCAGACTCTGCGTATATACGCAGGATTATTCCGCTCGATTTTTGATTTTCCTCCGATCCATTTTTCCATAATACGTGATTCACCTTGATTCGACGCACCTAGACACCCTTGCTCTCCAAGCAAAGATGTTCTAGAGTGTTCTAGAAGGTTCCACGTATTTTCGGGGTATTTTGTGTTGATTTTGTATTGTTTTGTATTTTCTGCGTATAAAAGCTTATAAAATCATAGAAAAATATAGAAAAATAGAAAAATTTTAAAAATACTGGTGGTCAGAAATGAGATGTGAGAAAGTGGAAATTATGGAGATCACCAATAGAAATTATTTTAAAAAATCCTAAAAAATAGAAAATAATTAAGGGAAAATAGTTTTGCCCCCTTTATTTGTCCTTTGCTCAATAGTTTCGAGTATGACCTCACGTATTTCCAACTTTTGTGAGTTCAAAGCATCTTTTCTAAGTCGAAACAATCGCGAGACGCGGTATGTTTCATCACTGATTACTCATTTGGGGAGACACATTTAAGTGTCTACAGATTCACAAAAAGGTGATGAAGAGGGATACCTGGCATCTCCACGTGTCAGCCTGGTACCCTGACTGGAAGACCCCCTAGTCTGTGAGTGAAAAGCTTAAGATTCTTCCCGTTGATGACCAGGTGATCCTAACCTTATGAAAGGTGATTGTCTATTGCCAAGAGGATCATGAACCGATGGACCAGGCTCGTTAACASAACTAGTGTGGGCGGTTCTCGATGACACTCCTATTGACCTTTCTCCTAGGGTCAACAGACCTGGTACGAGTGGGATGGGGAACAMGCTTCCGTAGAGGACCTCGTCTTGCTCGTCATCCTCCTCTAAAATGTCATCAAGACATAGTAATGATCCATAGGATGGAGTTGATGGTGGCAAGGTTGGTGGGGAATTTAACCTTCTTACACGAGGTCTTGGTGGCCTCCCAGCAGGACTTGAAGGATGACCATACGTTCAGGTGGAGTAACTTAGCGTAGGAGTGGAAGAACCCATAGGGTTATCAATTCGTGTTGTAGTAGTGTAGGCATGTGCCCTTATCGGGCCTTGTCCTACGTAGATTTCGTTTATGGGCTGGAGCAACAGATACCGCACGTGATTGCGTTCGGGTGTGTTGTCGATAAAGGGGATCACCACCGTGCCTATACAAGTTAATCATGTACGCCTAAAACGTTGGTGCCAAATAATGGCTCCATTATTAGGTCTAGTAACTAGATTGTGGGTTCGGGGACATGGTACAGACCAAATATTTAACCCAATCCGCCCGCATGTAGCGGCCTCTACTCGGTCTCATTGTAGTTCCACAAATAATACTTATTGATTTCAAAGAGCCTATGATTTGATCTTGAAACACGCATTCTYGATTTCTCTTAGAATTTTTGAATTTATTTGTTTTGAAAAATCAATTTCACAGACTTATAAAAACCATAAAAAAATCATAGAAAAACCAGAAAAATTATTTAAAAATACTGACGAACTCAAAAAAATGAGAATGAAAAATATTAGAAATGACCTATATAAATTATTCTAAAAATTATTTTGCTAAGAAAAATGGCCTAAAAATAGAAAATAATTAAAATAAATATTGCTAAATCCTGGAATAATGTAGCTAAACCTAAAGTTTTTCTTCATGATGATGGCTATTTTGTTGTTAAATTTGTCTCTAAAAATGATATGTGTACTTTTCTATGTGGAGGACCTTATACACTTAATGGCAGGCCTATGGTGATCAAATCCTAGTACCCCTAGCTTTAATTTTAAAATTGATGTCCTTAAAACTATTCCACTTTGGGTRGATTTACCTAGCCTTCCTCTTAATTGTTGGACTAGCAACTCTCTTAGCAGAATTGGTAGTGCATTAGGTGTTCCTGTGTGTGCTTATGCATGTACTACCCATCAATTAAGGATCTCCTTTGCTAGACTCCTTATTGATGTAGATATTACTAGGCCCTTGGTCCGAGGTGTTCCAATAATCGATGATAAGGAAGAGTTGATAGAAAAGAAAGTTAAGTATGAATGGGTTCCTACTTATTGTCAAAGCTGTTGCAAGTTAGGGCATGATTGTTCCAAAAAGATGCCTAATCCTGTCTCTTCCAAATGGGTTCCAAAAGCTAAGGATTCTGAGCCTCCAGATGTTGTTACTGGGGTTAGTGTAGACCCTACTACTGCCAAGGCTCTTGCCCTTGTCTCTATTGGAGTTTCCGAGGTTTATCAAGCCCCTGTTGAAGCTTCTGAGGTTGTCATTGCCCCTAAAGCTACTACTTCGCTAGAAACCTCTGTTAATCAAGTGGTGGAATTTAATGAATCAAGAGCTTTGGTGGTTGTCACTCCTATTGCTTATGCTCCACATGTTTCTARTAATGATGGAGCTTGGACTATTCCTACAAAGAAGACTAGAGGTGGTTCTAGAAAAGTTGTTCAGGTTGTTTCTAGTACTAATCAGTATCTTGCCTTGATAGCTGAGGAAGAAGAGGAGCTTACTAGTGGAGCTYTAGACGAGGATTCTAGGCATCTTGACCTTGATCCATGATCATTGCTAGCAGGAATGTTAGGGGTTTAAATGACCCTAATAAAGTAGTTGATTTAAAGAAATTTCTCTCTTTACTTCAGGTTACAGTGGTCAGTTTAATGGAGACTAGAGTTAGAAGTAAAAATGAATTTAAAAATCAAAATAAAATCGGTTCACAGTTGTCTTGGTGTACTAATATCTGTTTTTCTCCTAGAGGCAAGTTYTGGGTTGGTTAGAAACCTAGTACGATTTGTCTGCAGGTTCTTGAAATGCATGAACAATTCATACATTGCTGGGTGAAAAGTCTAGACTGGTCTATCCAGGTTTATGTGACCTTTGTTTATGGGCATAATGTTCCAGAAGGCAGATGTGCTTTGTAGAAGGACACTCAGAAGCTTGTAACTGGGTCCTTCCCTWAGGTCAGCCTGGGGGATTTTAATGCCCTCCTCTCTTCTGAAGATAGGTTAAATGGACGACTAGTTTTACACACAGAAACTAGAGACTCCAACTAGTGGCTGGTGGATTTGAATCTTATTGTCCTCTGATCCAAGGGCAATTACTATACCTGGGATAACAAATCTCAAGACTCTAGCAGAATACCTACCAAGATTGATTGGGTTATAGGTAACCTAGAGTGATTTGACTAGTATCCTCATGTGGAAGCCCATTTGTTGCATCCTTCTTTGTCTGATCACTCTCCTATCCTTTTAGATTGCTTATCTATGTCTACTGAGCAGAAGCGAACTTTTAGGTTTCTGAATATTATTGCCTCTCACCCCCATTTCTTGGACATTGTTCTTAACAAGTGGAGTCAGCAGAAAGGTGGCTCACCTATGGCTAATGTTTGGAGTAAACTCAAGGATCTTAAAACTGATATCAAAGGCTTATATATTAAGCATTTTTCAAAAACTTAAGAAATAATTGTTGTTGTTTATGATGATTTGGATCATATTCAGGACTTACTTTCACCGGATCCTATCATCTTAGATTCGTGTGTTCGAGAGGCTAAGGCCATTAAGGCAGTTAGGCACTAGTTGGCAGTGGAAGAGAGTATTCTCAAGTACAAATCTGAGAGGATTGTGTTAAGCTTGGAGACTCTAACTCTAAGATTTTCTATGCCAAAATGAAGCAGAGACAGGCCAGAAACATGATTGATTCTCTTTAACTTGATTCAGGGGATCTTATCAAAGACCCTGCCCTTATTGAAGTTGAGATCCTTAGATTTTATGTTTCTCTCATAGGGTCTAAAGCTCCTTCTTTGCATGCAGTTGATCTAGTTACTATCAGATCAGGACCTCATCTTTCACATGCTGCTCAACTGTCTCTAATTGCTCCTATTTCAACTTAGGAAATTAATGAGGCAATGTTAAGCATTAATCCATATAAGGCTCTAAGGATTGATGGTTACTGAAGGTTATGTGATACTCAAGAGGGGGGGTGAATTGAGTATAGCTGTCGACTACCAATTTTTCTTTCTTTTCGGACTTAGTATGAGGAACCAGTTGGGCTGGTTCCTGTACGCAGCGGAATATAAGTAAAGCAATAGAGAACACACGATATTTAACGAGTTTCACCCAACTCTGGGCTACATCCTCCTATCCTATGTTCTTTTGTTAATCTACTCCGAAAAACAAAGAACACGCTCACTCTACTGTTTCCCGACTCCGGGAACCAGCACACCCCACACTCAACTCTGAATGTGCACTCGACTCACACTTGTAAGTCCAACTTTGTGTTTGAACTCACAAACACTCACCAGGCCTTCAACCCCTCTGTTGAATGCCTTTACAATAGAAACTTTTTCTCTCTTTTGATTGACTTCTTAAAAAGCTAAGTAAGAGAATAATTAAGCTCGACTAATGCTCTTGTGTGACTCAAAGTAATGATCTTGTGCTTTTGTGTTTTTCTCTCAAAAATATTAAGCTCTTTTATCCGTGGAGAGAGTTATCGAATTTAGAAGCATAGATGAGTATTTATATGTGTGTTGACCTAAACCCTAGTTTCCATAAATCTATACTTGCTAATCAAGGCAAGATGAGATTTATGGAAAGTATTTATCTTGTTCGATTTTATCCTAAGAAAATAATCGAACAAGATATATACTCCAAGGTTTAAGGCAATATGCATATACTCATCTATATTTCCAGCTGCAAATATCCTTTTCAAAATATCCTTTTAAAATATTTTAGAAAAACCCTTTTTCAAAACCGCAGCCAAAATTCCATTCAGGAACATAACTGGTTCCCTAGCTTGGTTCCTTAATTGAGTATGTTATGAATTCTGTTCCAAACTTTGTAGGAGAATTCATATCATACTCACAACACATAAAGCACTTAAACTATTACAATTAAATCACACTACAGAGTATATTACATGAATTCCTAGATTTAAACTTTGAGGAGCACTTCTTCGAATCTTCATGTAATCTTCAAGACTTTGAATCTTCCTTTGAATACTTCAATTTGAGCACAACTTCTTTCTTCGAATGTCTTCGAAAGGCTTCATGCTTCAAGTCTTGSAAACATTCAATTACTGRACATGTAACAAGGTTAAAGTACAATAAAAGATGRCTGYCTGTTTTTCAGCATAACAGTCAAGGAAACAGCTCGTACTGGTTCTGCACCAGTATATGAGCTTTATATGTAATCAGTTGTTCCCTGTATCAAACAAGTTAGTTTCAATGTATTCACAATAAATATTAACTTGTCTGGYGAAACAAGTATCCTAAATCAGTTGGTTCCCAAAACCAACTATATTCTCAATTAAGCAACCTGTTCCCTGTAATGGTTTGTCATCATTCAAAACATAAGGAACTCAACAGTTACAATGGGCATTTATTTTGMATTGTTTGGCATATCATTAAACCTTATGTCTATTCAATTGTTCACACTTTCTTTGCTTCAGGTTATCTTGATAAAGCTTGGAATTGTGCCACCATTACTCTTGTTCCTAAAATTGCTCAACCTCAGATGGTGAAGGACTTCATGTCTATTACTTATTGTACTTTTCTATACAAGATTATTTCTAAAATCTTTGACTACTAGACGACAAAGGTTATTGGTGAGATTGTTAATGAGGCACAGGCTGGGTTTATCCCTGAGAAACACATTGGGGACAATATTTTGCTTGCTATGGAGCTTATGAAGGGCTATACTCATAAACATCTATCTCCTAGGTGCATGGTTAAGGTTGACCTCGGGAAAGCTTATGGCTCCATTGAATGAAGTTTCTTGGAGGAAATATTGTGTGAATTAGGGTTCCCTAAAAAGTTTGTTAAATGGAATATGGCTTGTGTTAGAACTYTTAATTACACTATTTTGCTCAATGGTGTACCTTCTAAGCCTTTTTCTGCTCAGAAAGGGTTAAGGCAAGGTGATCCCATTTCCCCTTATCTTTTTGCCATTGGAATGGAGTATTTGTCCAAATGTTTTGCTGAGCTGCAGGCTAATCCCAATTTTAATTACCATCCAAAATGTGAAAAATTACACCTCGCTCATTTAATGTTTGTTGTTGATTTACTTCTTATGGCTAGGGCTGATGCTATCTCAATAACTTTGCTTTTTGAGGCTTTCAGTAAATTCTCTAAAGCTTCAGGTCTTTCAGCTAATTTTGATAAGACTGAAATCTACTTTAATGGAGTGTCCTTGGCTGAACAAGATGATTTTCAACAAATGGTTGGCATTTCTAGGGGTTCTATTCCTTTTAAATACCTAGGGGTCCCTCTATCTTCTAAGAAGCTTACTATTTCTCAATGTAAGCCTCATGTTGATAAGGTTACTTCTAGAATTCAAACTTGGGCTACTAAAATGCTTTCATATGCAGGGAGACTACAATTGATCAAAGGAGTCTTGTTTGGTATTCAAACTTACTGGTCTCAAATTTTTGTCAAAGTGCTCAAAGATATTGAAGCTAGGTTCAGGGTTTTCTTATGGACTGGTTCCACCTTAACCAGTAGAAGGTCTCTTGTTTCCTGGGACCAAGTATGTAGGCCTAAAACATGTGGTGGGTGGAATGTTATTGCCCTTTTGGATTTGAACAAAGCCGCAATCACTAGGATTCTTTGGGACTTAGCTCACAAGGTGGACAGTCTTTAGGTGAAGTGGATTCATGTATATTATTTCAAAATAAGGGTTTCTGGATAGGCTCTATTCCTTCAAATTGTTCATAGATGTTGAAAAAAGTATTGAAGTGTAGAACTACTGTGGATTCAGTGGGAGGTTAGCAACAAATTGAGAAATCTGGCAAGATGTATATTCAAAAACTCTATAAGCTTCTCAGACCTATGACTCATCTTCCTGGTTGGCAAAGGCTGATCCAAAATAATAAAGCTACTCCTAAGAGCCTTTTTATTTTGTGGTTTATAGTCCAAAATAGACTTTCTACTAAAGATAGGTTACTGRAGTGGGGAGTGTTGCAGGATGCTTCTTGATTTTTTTGTGGTGAACCTGAGTCAGTGCAACATCTYTTCTTTGTGTGTCCTTATAGCTATGATATTTGGGATCTTATTGTCRCCTCTTTCCATCTTAATCTCCCCAAGGATTTCAGTCAATTGGTGGCTACTACTCAGAATTGTTCTTGGAAATCTACTWAGACAGCTGGGCCAATTGCTATGCTCTTTGCAGAAGCAGTTTATCGAGTTTGGCTTCAGAGAAATCATAAGACCTTTCATAATAGATTCAAACTCCCTAGCCAGGTCTTTAGAGATGTTATTTATCTSGCAYCCTAAAGCTGTGATGCCTCTATTCGGCATTTACTTATTAATTGTTGTTGTTTTCTTCTGTCTTTTAGTGCCTTTTGTGTTGGCTTGAGTTTGGATAARATCCTATGCCTTGCCTTTATGTTTCAGGATTGAGTGGCCCTTGATATTCTTCGTTCCCAAACCTTCCTAGAAGGTGGGGGGGGAAGAATGGAGGCTTGGTTTATATTGCTTTTTGCTGATAAAATTTCATATTATCTGCCAAAAAAATAAAATAAATATTTAATGCCTATTATTAGGCCCTCGGTATATGATTTCGAACTCAACTTTAATTCAACTCATGTAAATGTGTTTGACCTATGGATTTCATCACTACTTTCGGAATCAAATCTATTTCGAAATGTTCTATTTTTCATCATCGGCTATTCCATTRGGGGAGACACTTTTGGGTGTCTACAGAAGCCCCCACTTTGGCTAAGTCTAGAGAGAAGTTTGTTCTCATAAGACGAAAGTCAAAGTATTCGATTCGGGACAGAGGATGGCTCTAGACGTTCTGCGATTTTGAGTTACCCTTTTCACTGGTACCTAAAAAACAAAGGTTAGTTTTARCTGTTACCTCACCCCATGAAGTTTCAATCCCTCGGAAGCGCTTGGATCCTTGGGCGATTTTCTCCTTATGACTAGCCTTGGATTTTTAGGAGAATAACAACGACTTGAAAATGATATCCCTAACTCGGGATTAAAAGCTATCCTGATAACGCCATAGGTCTACTTTAATGCCTAGAGAGACTTGCATGTTGTTTTTACTTGTAACTTGTGACCTTGAAATTGAGAAGGTGTTCTAAAGGCGCATTGTTCTTTCCCTAATGCTAAAGGCGGGTTAAGGGTGACCCAAGTCTGGATTATGGTCATAGCATAAGTTTAGTTTAATGCTAGAGGAAACTTGAAATTGAATGTGTCYTCTTGTAATTGAAAGGAGAGATATCCTAGTTCCGAATTTAGGACCATCCTAAAGGCTACATAGGTTTGGTTTTGTGTCCCCAGCGCACAAAGGGTCGCTACGGTCTGGTTCGACACCCCACAAAAAGTTACGGTCAGAATTGTAGCATGTCTAGGTCTAGTCTAAGACATGAAAGAACGATACTATACTAGGGCCAAATCCTAATACCAAGTGTCAATTGAAGAGTGCTAATTGAAGAGGGCCTATAAAAGTGTGCTAATTGAAAAGTGACTAGTGAAAGGGGACATGGATTGTTAATTGACAAGTCTGTGGCTTGAACTTGAACTTGACATTTACATTGACGGGGAAATGACTTTGTAATGTGTTGATTTGATATATAGTTTTCTCCCCTCATTCTTTTGCTAATTTGCATGATTTTGGCCTTCTTAATGCCCTCCTTGCTACTAATATCATTTGTTTAGTGTTTTGATTAGTTTAAGGTTCTATTCATATGTTTGAAAGATCTTAGGACATTTGAGAACACTACGGAGCATTAAGGAAGTAGCATGGTGCTTGGATTGAAGCGAAGAAGGAATATGATTGTCGCAAAGCATCAATATTGACACATGTTCACTCTTTTTTCCATAACTCACGTTTGGCACATCGGATTGATGCGATTCCAATTGGGTTGGAAACAAGACTTAAAGAGATATAAACAATAGGTCATATGCCTATATTGGACTCCCAGAAATCAAGATATGGCTCTCGAAAGATGGACTAGTTAATTTGCCGCAACAGTGTACTAACCGATCAATTTGGAATTGAACCGATCGATTAAGAGGCCGATTTTGGCCATTTAATATGTCTTTTCTTGGGATTATTTACAAGTATATTATTGTAATATATCCTAGCTCGTCTATCTTAGCATAGGTTGTCTATAAGGAGGAGAGATCCTGATTTATACTTCGTACTTCATATGATTATTTTCTGAATTACGTTTTCTCTCTAAAAACCCTAGTTTTAGTTTCGTTTAATTAATCAATAGTTCATCATTAGTTTTTCAATTATTGCGATTCTGGTATTATTCTTAATCTCTATTCTTAATCTCTAATCTCCTATATTCTTTATTATTATTTTAATTATGTTTTTCCCAATTGCTTTTATTATGTTTAATTGCATTATAGTTGAGCATTTTCCTTTCTAGGGAAATTGGGGATCTATAACAATATAATTAGCATGTTTTGGGTTTGATTCAATTCATACTTTGGCAATTTATCGAATTCCTATTTGATTGTTCATCATGTTATTCAATTAGGTAGTGCACGACTTAATTGCATAATTAGATTAGTCACGAGTTTCTAGATTTAGCAATTTAAACTTAATACAAGATCTACGTCAATAGGTAGAACGAGACTATCCTAGGTCGAGAGATACGGTTATGAGTAGTTCTATGGTTCATTCGATTCGAGAGAACTTTGACCCTATTCGATTGTGCCTTATTGTGAACTGTTGATACCCAATTATTGCTAATATGCTATTATAGTGAACCATAGCCCTAGACTTAGTTTGTAAATAGTTAATTTGTGTTTAATTCATTGCTTTTGTTATTAGTAGCTTAATTCAATCACACAACAACTATTTTGCTAATTTAAATGCTTTTAATTAATTAATAATTAATTGTTGATTCCTTGTGGATTCGACCCTGTTACGACTAACTACATAATTAGTTTTAATAGGTTATTTTTGATAGGTACGAGTGGACCATATATGATGAGGACAAGCCCCCAATGATACTCGYATATAATAAATTAGAGATAGAGTCAGACTACAACTGTATCACAGAAAAGAATGATTACCTCCATGTTTATACAATTGGGAAAACAACGAACACGCTACTGATCCATTATAGGATGAACTATGTGATGCTAAGCTACTCTACGCTATGCTATACTATACAATACTTGGCTACTAATCCAAGTGTGGCTAAGGAAAGTTAAATGCTAAGAAAGATAGATGTTTGTTTAATTGGTTTGTTGTTTCTTTCTTCTGCTCCGTCTTCATCTATACATAGGCCTCAACGGTGGAGATCATAGGTGGTTACTAACAGTTTGCCCTTTAATGGTTTGTTGGCGCTCTTTAGATATTTGAATCCGTGCTTTCCCTCCAAGTCTCCTTTGTCGCATGATGTTTCATAGGCCTCTTTTGTTGAGCCGTTTTCCCGTGATCCCTTCAAGTGCTTGTGTTCTATCGATGGACTGAATTACATGAGAAGCGCCAAGTACCATTGTCGCCAGTCTTCTAATTCTTGTTGATCATCGCCAATCAAGGTTACTCGTCAAGCTCTTAGTTGCTTTACTACTCTATTAATCATCAAAGTCAAACGATACATTTTTAGTTGGTAACAGGCAGTATCCCCTCTTAAGCAGCCTAAAGTGTGACCCTATGCGAGGGGTGACATGCACAATCCAATTAATTATGAAGATGGAACTACAAGACTTTCATGTCTGTCCACTCACCTAATGGTGATTATCCCTAGTGAAGTCGCGATTTTGTAGGCGTGTGCCCCTATCGGGCCTTGTCCTACGTTGATTTCGTTTGTGGGCTTGAGCCATAGATGCTACACGTGAGTGCGTTGGGGTGTGTTGTTGATAGAGGGGATTGCCACCATGCCTATACAAGTTAATCACGGATGCCCGAAACATTGATGCCAAATAATAGCCCCATTGTTAGGTCTAGTAACCAGATTGTGGGTTCGAGGACATGGTACGGACTAGATCTTTGACCCAATCCGCCCGCATGTAGCGGCCTCTACTCAATCTCATTGTAGTTCCACGAATCATAATTATTGAATTCAAAGAGCCTATTGATTTGATCTTGAAATGCGCATTAACCTAATATTGCTACAAAAGTGGATTTCTATTATACATGTATTGCTACCTATCCTAATAATTGTGACCAGTTCGAATGAATCATATTAATATAATGTCTAAAATTCGTTCGCCCAATGGGTAAAAATCCTCCAACATAATTGATCTCAATTACGAGATTYAGAGTTGTGGCTTTCATTGATTGGTACTGGTCATTATAAACAATCAGTCTGTGACAAATTTTTTTCGTACAACTACGAATATTTTTAAGCCCTTTTGACGAATAGACTAAATTTTAAAACTCATATATGTCCTTCGTTCTCTTTTAGTCGCATTCAGAGTGAGTTGCACAAGTATTAAGGAAGAGAGAGAAATATGAGGGTGGACCCAAAATATGAATWTTATATAATAAAAAAGAAAAAGAAAATGTTGATTATTAAGGAAGAAAAGTTGAAAATAGACCCACATGCAAGTGGGGTTTATATTATTTTATTATATTTATAAGGATATATTTGTAATTTTTTGTGGGTATCATTTACCATAAAAAAATGATGCAAGTATTTTGCAACTTTTAAAATAGAAAAGTGATTCAAGTAAAAGAGAACGGAGGGAGTATAAGTTTGCATAAGTATTTCAAAGAGCAACATCTTTTCAACCTACTCCTTCCGCCCTAGTTTATTCTTTATATTTATTGTTTGCATAAATTTCAAACTACATGTTTAAACGCTAATACCTTATAATATACTTTATAAAAAAATTATAAGAACTACATATAAAAACCTACACATTTGGATGAATCTAACAAAATCTCATATAAATATGTTATTCTTTGTGTAATTCGTATATGAATTTATTTCATTTTAAAAGTTACTCTCCTTATATCCTAAACAACAAACGTGACAAGAAACTCAAACAAAGGGAGTAGTATTTATTTCCATCCCCAGGAGCTAAACAATTAAACACTCAAACCAACTTGGTTCATATTGTAAGTTTGTAACAAGTGAAACTGTGAATAGTTCACAAGCAAAATTGTTACAACATAAAAGAAGACTAATTATTTTATGTTTTAAGGAAAAAAAAGGACAAATTATCAATCAACCATTTCCTTTTAAGTTTTAAGCACAAAAAAAAAACTAAATTGGTCTTTTGAAAATTAATCAATCAATTAATTACTCTTTAGTCCTAAAATTGCTCTCCAACTCGATTTTTCTTTTCTCTTTTTCAAGAGTATCCCAAGATCACCTATCCAAAAGAGGCTAACAATGTTGTACTCTTCAACAAGCTCTACAATTTATAATTTATTTAAGGAAAATTTGTCCACAACTCCCACTAAAAAGGCGACTTTTGCGAATAACTGCCATCATTAAAATTTTTTGTCCACAACAACCACAAATCCTCTTTTCTTTGTTGACCACTGCCAAATGGTGTTTGACCACCGCCAAAGGGTTTTTYACCACCGCCAAAGGGTGRTTGAACACCTCCAAAMGGTGTTTCTGGTGTTGACCGGCCACCGAAGCTCAACCACACATATTATCACCCTATTTTCACCCTCCTCCTTCCTCAACCACACCTCCATCAACGCCGGAAACACCCTTTGGCCAATCAACGCTTGGAAACACCCTTTGGTAGTGGACAAACACCTTTTGGCGGTGGTCAAATACCTTTTGGAGGTGGTCAAACACCCTTTGGCAGTGGTCAACAAAGAAAAGGGGATTTGTGGCTGTTGTGGACAAATTTTTTTATTGATGGCAGTTATTTACAAAGGTCGCCTTTTTAGTGGGAGTTGTGGACAAATTTTCCTTTATTTAATTTCTATGCAATTTATTAATAATAATGTATTTATTTTTGGAACACATGTCCATTACTTGTTCCAAAAGCATGTTCTCTCATTGATTTTGACCAAGAGCATCATTTGAAGTATTCTCCATTGAGAGCAAGTGGAGAGCCCTGTTGTTGTGGTAGAGTGAGCTCTCCATTTTCTCTCTCCTTTAAGAGCTCTTCAGAGAGCTTTTAGGAGAGCACCAATGTTGGTGCTCTTACATAATACATACTTCATCCATTCTATATTGTTTTTGTGCACTTTTCCCATTTGGACATTTCTTAATGATTTGTGTATTGTGTTTTATTCTATTTTTAAATATGGTTTTATTATTTTTAATAAGGTGAACTTACCATTTTTCTTTACTTTCCTCCATTTAAACAAATCTCTTGTTGTCTTTTGACCCAACTTTCATTATAATATACTAGTTTTCTATGCACGGGATGCGTGTGGTAACTCTTTCAATTATCTTGATCTTTTTAATAACAAAGTACTCAGTATTCCYATAATATAATATACCGACAATCTACGAGAATATTTTATTATCGATGGAAAAAAATGCGTATAATAATACATGCATGGTTAACTTTTTATAGTACTTGATAGGTTTTACGTAGTTTAAAACAATCATATTGAAAATTGTTTCATGGTTATATGATGTCCAATGTGCACAAAATTGGACTTATAATTTTGTTATTGACCTATTGATAGCGAATTATGATATTTAGTTAATGACAATAATTTTTTGGAAAAATTGAAAAGAATAATCCCAATTTTTTGGGGTCTTCTCATAATAATTCATACTTAGGTTCATTATTAAATAATCCTAACTAACTCCCTAATCTTCTCCTAATGGTCCTTTTCATTGGTTACCGGTTCTATAAGTCATGTCATACCTATTTTCCCTCCACCTCCTTAATTAATGCTTAAACTATTTTTTAGAATTTTAAAAGACCCTATATCTCTTCTCTTTCCCTCCATCCGCGTTCACTGTTTCATTGAAGAAGCATCAACATTTCATGGTGGAAAGACTCAATCGGAGCATCATATCATGGCATCATGGCATTAGGAYAAGATTAGGGAGTTAGTTAGGATTATTTAATACTAAACTTAAGTATGGATTATTATGAAAAGACCCCAAAAAGTTGGGATTATTCTTTTCAATTTTTCCTAATTTTTTTAATACCATTTCAAATAAATATCAATTTTCCTTATAAAAATCAAAATAAGTGTTAAATGATGATGTTGACTATGAAATATATATATTAATTCAAAAATTATATTTATGTCAAGTATTTGAATTTTGAGTAATTAAATATGTTTGATTTTTTTCTTATTTCTTTAGCTTGATTACATTATRAGTAAATTATTAGTAAGGGTAAGGGGGTAATTTTAGGTYGACACCACCACCTCCCCTTCCCTTATATAATAGAGATTATTTGTTGTTTTCGCCAAATAATAAATGCATCAATCCGTCTTGCATGGACCCAGTCCACAGTAAACTTATTGTGGACTGAAACAACTCACGTGATTACTAACGGCCCAAAAGCCCAAAATACATAATAACAGAATAACGTAAATTACATAATAACTAACGCTCAACTAAATCATTCATCTCTCAACTACATCWTCTCAGAGCTTCTCTCTCTARATTTATTCTACATCTACAATCAAAAATAATGAATGAATCATCATTAATTTCACAAATAGATCTGAATCAATGCATAGAATCAAATACATTTAGCGAAATAATCGAAGAAGAAGATCAACAACATGAAAGTTTGAGAATCGAAGAAGAAAATCGAGAATATCAAAGTTCGAGAATCGAAGAAGAAATACACACAAATCGAAACTCATTGCAATTAGACTTGAATGCTTCTGCTGTTGAACAAGGTAGATAACTTCATTTTTCATATTTTATTCTTCAATTTATAAGTTATCGAATTTGATTTATGATATAAATTGTAATATATTATAATTCTATATAAAATAAACAGAAATCGAATTAGTAGAAGATTAGCAGCAACTTCAATCTCAAAATCAGCTGCAATTGCAATTAAATCACGAAAATACCAGCGACTCTTCAATGAATCAAGGTAATTAGAATGCAGTATTGTCAATCTCTGTTTTTATAACATAATGCAATTGTGTTGTTTATAAATCGTACAACAAATGAACAATTTAATACTAATGTCATACTAAAATTCATATTATATAATTATATTATGTATTATGTGTTATGATAAAACAAAATAGCATAATTAATTTTTAGTCTGCAGTCCGAATATTAATAACTTTATTAGTCATTGATTATGATACTTCTAAAGCATTAAGTGTATTTGCTTAGTTTACGCGTTCAATTCCAGTCAAGAAAACTTTTTATTATCGTTTATTTAAAGAATTATTATCAACATGTTATAGTTAATGTTACTACTGTCTTTCCATTCGCTCCTTAAAGATACTATTAGTGCATGATGTTATTTATTATATGCTACTTCTATGTCAGTATTATTGATTCTAAACGGACTCATAATGCTATTACGTCTGCTTACGGAAGAGTACATTTTTAAGTTACGTGTATTATCATGTACTTTCTATTGTGATATTGTGTGTTCATATATATGATATAATGTACGTTAAAGAAATTTTATGAGTCAATCAAAAAGAACACTTACCTATATGTGCTTATTTATGTTATAATAACAGTATGTATTCGTAGTACTTTTAATCATTATTTTCATTTCTATCACACATATTATGCTACTTTACTTAATCTTACTTAATAAATCTAAAACGAGGTTTTGTTTTTTATCATATAAATATTGTTTATAATGCTTCTGCCATAATATTGACATTTTAAAATGAAT
>SNQN01006338.1:18206-34239 GCA_008642245.1 Bassia scoparia | reverse complement strand
ATGGAGAAGGAGCTAGCTGGTACACAGTTATTGTTACTCATAGTTTCAGATATCAAAGCTCAAATGGCTCCAGGTATTGACACTGTTCCCCCAAAGACTCAGGTTTCAGCTATGGCTGCTGCAAGCAATTTGGTGGTTCCTGGCATCGAGGAACCAGTACATTCCGAGGAAAAATAGTTGCAGCACGAGGAACCTAAGGATGAGGAACCTGCTGAGGAGGATGAAGAGGTCGAGAAAGAAGTTGATGATGATGATGAAGCTGACGAAGATGAAAAAGAAGATGAGCATGAAGAAGAGAAGGAGGAAGAGTATGATGGAGAGGAGTGATGCTATCTACTCCTGTTCCCCCTCCCTTTWCTATTTTGCTTCTTAAAATAACTGATTCTGTTGGTCTGTAACTATTCTCACCCTATCCACGAACATTTKTTCTATGTGGATCAGGGTTCTTTTGGTTGAACTTTGTTGACTTGTATGAACTATGATTCTTGCTATGCGATGGTCTGTTTAACTAATCTCTTTTTGCAGCATAACACCTGAATGGTAGTCGATGCCACTATATAGATAAGCACATTTAACAATTTGTGCACATTACTCTTACTTGAGAAACTTTTTAATGATGCCAAAAGGGGGAAATAGTGTCGAAGTTGATGCCTAGAATTTGCTAGTTTAGATTGAGTCAAGTGTTCGTTTTAGTTTAAGGAATATGTTAGATTAGCTAACTTGTTCATTGAGTCATTGAGTCATTGAGTCTGCTGGTTGTGCTCAAATTCATTTGAGTACCAAATTGGGGTTTTCTTTTTCTAACATGTTTGGTTGCAGGAACTTCGACTAGTTTGTCATCATCAAAAAGGGGGGAACTTGTTGAGTCCCTTAGGTTTTGAGTGATGACAAACTGATACAGGAAACATGATACTTAATTGTGAAAAAAGTTGGTTTGGGAACCAGCTGATATAGGATACCTGTTTCCCCAGACAAGTTCATACTTATATGTGCTTATGTTGAAACTAACTTGTCTTCCTACAGGGAACAGCTGAATAAACACAAGTTCATATACTTGTGCGGAACCAGTAGGATTTGTTTCCTTGACTGTTATAKTGAAAATCAGTCATATACCTTTTATTGCACCTTAACCATATTACATGTGCAGTGATTAGGTTGATTCCAATACTTGAAGTGTGAAGACCTTTCGAAGTCATTCGAAGAAAGAAGTTGTGCTCATAATTGAAGTATTCAAAGGAAGATTCAAGGTCTTGAAGATTACATGAAGAAAAGAAGAAATGCTTCTCAATTGTTTAATCTAGGAAATTCATGTAATATGCTCTATAGTATGACTTATAGGCTTTGGTTTAAATGCTTATATGTGTTTTGAGCTATGGTATGAATTCAGGTACAAGTTTGGAACATAATTCATAACATACTCATTTAGGGAACCAGGCTGGGGAACCAYCTGTGTCCCTGAGTGGAATATGGCTGCGGGGTTTGAAAAAGAATTTTTCTAAAATATTTTGTGAAAGATTTATTTTGAAAATATGTTATGTAGCTTGAAATATGGATGAGAATATATTTTGTTACCTTAAACGTATGAGTATCTATCTTGTTCGATTTCATCTTCATGATCAAATCAAACAAGTTAAATACTTTCCTTAAATCTCATATTGCCTTGCTCGGCAAGTAGAGAGATTTAAGGAAACTAGGGTTAAGGTTAACAAGCTTATATATACTCATCTATACTCCTTAATTCCACATCTCTCTCCACGAATTAAAAGTAAGTATATTTAGAGAGAAAACTCAAAAGCATAAAAACCCTACTTTGAGTCATACACAAGAGCATTAGTTGAGCATATTAATTTCTCTTATTAGCTTTTTAGAAGTAAATTKAAAAGAGAGAAACTTTGATATTGTAAAGGCATTCAACAGAGGGGTTGGAAGCCAGGTGAGTGTTTGTGAGTTCAAACAAAAGTTGGACTTACGTGTGTGAGACGAGTGCAAATTCAGAGTTCAGTGTGGGGTGTGCTGGTTCCCGGAGTAGGGACACAGCAGGGTAAGTGTGTTCTTTGTTTTTCGAAGTAGATTAATAAAATAACATAGGGTAGGAGGACGTAGCCCATAGTTGGGTGAACCTCGTTAAACTCTATGTGTCTTTATTATTGTGCTTACATCCGCTGCTTACAAGAAACCAGCCCAACTGGTTCCTCATACTTAATTCGAAAAGAAGAAAAAATAACCTAAGAGAACAGCGATACTCAATTCACCCCCCCTCTTGAGTATTATAAAACCTTCATAGGAGCTTTCAGTTTAAAGAGAAGCACAATGTTAAGTGGGAGAAGGAGGTGTGACTATGCCAGCTATAAAGTGTTATGACGGTGGGCTAAGAATGGGGGAAGGGAGTATGAGAAGTTAGTTGGGATTGATGAACGGGCTATATGAGTGTTCTTTTGGGGTGTGAGGTTTTTTGTACTGTTTATATAAAATAACACCTTACTCTCTTTTAATATTGTAAGATTTCGTAATGAAAATTTATTATACTATGTTTTGAAATTTAAAATTTCGATAAAAAAGATTTCATAAGTTTGGAGGGAAAACTTTTCATCAGATTTTGACATGTAATCCTAATGATATAAACCAATATTGTTATAATATTAGACTAGTATAATATATAGACTGAAATATACGACGTTTTAAATTTAAAAAATTCACATTACAAATTAACGGCCCAAGATTGAAGATTTGAACATGCCCCTAAATTGAATGGCCTCCCTATGGTTGCCTAGATACAACCCTTTGGATGGAGGTGTACTTTCTTGTTTGCTGAAGAAGTAATGATTTTAGGAGAGAGAGAGAGAGAGAGAGTTTGTGAATTTGATTTTTTTAATACCATTGATTTGTGATATACAAAAGGTTGGTCACATTTAGGCACTTATTTCTCTCCTATTTTGGTTTTTTTGTGTTTTCGATACGTTTTACTAGCTTTTTGCTAAGCTAGTTTTCACTTTGTATAGTTTTGTGAGTTTTAGTGGTTAGTTTTTTTGTAGGTTTTTAGCTTACTTTCTCCTCATTACTATTCTTGAGCTCTTAATTGCAAGTGTTTGTTGGTTACGATTGCCATATGTGAATTTGCTTGGTTCTGTGTAATTACAGTTGGCGATGCTAGATTTTGTAAGGGTTGTTCCTAAGACTTGAATTCGTACCTAACCTTCTTTGAACAAACTTTCTTCACAAGCTTTGAATTTGCAAGTGAGACGTTTTACATTGGAAAGTAGATTCCGAGTGCTTCCAACGGTATGTTATAACAGCATTCCAAATAATGAGCGCGAAGCTATGACCGTTCAAAGTTGGGCCTCTAAATTGGAGTGTCCACTCCTGCATGCTTGTTTAGAAATTCGACTTTCTATGTAATTTGCATGCAATATTGATTAAATAAACAATTTACAATTTAAATTAAAAAACTTTAAGGACATAACTTTAAATTCCTCACGAGGCTTACATGCTTGTCTCACAACTCATATTATGCTTTAACAAAGATCTGCAAATTTCTTTTCCGCCTAATAAGATAATTATGGACAAAAGCCTCGAAACCGCAGTGACTAAACAAACTAGACACTATGTGCAAAGTGCAATCTAGTTAAACAACCCGGCCCTAGTAATTTGCATGCTTAGGGTTAAAAACCAGAATTGTTTGTTGTTGTCTTTGACAATGAACTCGCAATAACTGAGTACAGAGGCCCTAGATGCGGGGGTGTTGTGTGCACTAACTTCAACCCTTACCTTGTCCCCAATCCAGACTTGTGGTGCACTACCAAGGCATGAGTGTCTTTGCCTTGCTTGTATGGAATTATGGGCAAGGCTTAAAACGGTTCCGCAGCTTCCCAAAAGAAGTGCGATGGCGAATCCTTTACTCATTTCGAGTATAAACACACAACTCCAGGCATACTCACAATATGCAAAAGCAAGAATTCAATTCTAGCAAACAAACCAGCGCCATTAAATTGTACCCTCCCGGAGCAGAGGACCTGGACCCAGTCGGCCCTGTGACCCCGGCGCCCGTACACACTCCATTACAAAGCATTTGCCAAAATTACAAGAATGCTCATTACTAAGATACAAGTTCCTAGCATTCAAATTGCCATACAATCATCCTGAAAAAAAGGCAACGTCAGCAGGTCAAAAGCTTTAGAGCATGCGCTCGAGCTTTTAGAATTTGGCTAATTTGGAAAATAGGAAGAACGTGCAGAATATTGCCAGAGTGTGCGCTCTCACTCTCGACATTCGCCTCTGAAAAAGAAACTTGCTTGCAAATAGATAGTTCAATGTAGTTTGTCTTCAATCAAAACTCAAAGTAGGAACTCAACACCAGCTATAACTTTTGTCTCGAAACCTSCAAACTGAAAATGTGTAAAAAGATATGGCTCGAAGAAGATTTTAGAATACAAGAAACGACACTTAAAGCACAGCTCAAATCAAAACAAACCAAATCATGGCATCTTGCAACTTAACTCAGCTTCTTGTATTTAGAAGCATAAAAGGAMAATTGAGAAGAAAACTATCTAAAAACTTATAAAACCTACTAACACACTAAAACCACTACACAAAGTGGAAATTTAGACAAAAAGATAGTAAAATGAGGTCAAATCACACAAAAAGGTCAAAATAGGAGAGTAAATAAGCCCTAAATGTGACAACTTTTGGCACTTATCAATGACAATTACATTAAAAAGAAGGATGATTACCTCCATGTTCACACAATTGGGAATAAAGTACCAAGAAATTAATACATGAGGATAGATAAACTCTATGCTAATGTTAATCTATTCTAAWCTATACTTGGCTACTAAGCCAAGTGCGGTTGAGGAATGCAGTAGATGCTAAAGAAGATAAATTGCATGTTGGATGTGTTGTTATTCTTTGCTTTGATCTGGCGTTGTCTATTTGTAGGCTTTGATCGATAAGAATGGTGGGCTGGAAGTTGTGGTGGTAACTCTCGATGACACTTATTTAGCGCTTCCACTTGAATGCATTTCTTGTCCCACCAAACTCCGTTTAAACTCGTAGTAGGCTTCTTTCTTTGGCCCGTATGTGATAAACCATCTCCGAGCTCTCTCTTTTTGGAACTTGTGTTCAATCGCCAGACCGATGTTGTTGTGTAATGCCATACCTTGGTCAATATTGAWCAACAACGTCAAAAAAATATTTTTTATCTGTAACAAACWCACGAAAGATAGAGTACAGACTGCTAGATTAGGGGGGCTGTTGGGCATTATTATGCCCTTACTGTTATACCTGAATTCATAATTTTGGTGCACTACCAGATCATGGAGTCATTGCCTTAGCTTACATTACGTCTTGGCATGGCAAAATAATGGGTTCGAAACTGACAAAAAGACTGTTGTGGCGACTTTACCTTTACTCGTGTTTTAGAGTATTAAAGACAAAAACTCCGGCATACTCAAAATATATAAATAGCGAAAATTCACTTCTTACCATAACTCGCAAGAAACTATTCTTAGGGCATCGAGGGCATCCCCTCGAGTGTTGCATGCGTGTTTGTGTAAAGCAAACGAAGCTCGCCTTACAAATATTTATTCCAGCCATCTTGTAGAGAAAAGAGGCTGAAATAAAAGAACTAAAAAGGAGGGAGAAGGATAACAAGTATGAATATTAAAATGGAAGAGCAAGAAAGATGGAGGAGGGTGGCATTTTTATAGAGTAGTCATAGGAGCTTTCAGCTTTAAAGAGAAGCACAATGTTAAGTGGGAGGAGGAGGTGTGACTGGGATGCCAGCTATAAAGTGTTATGACCGGTGGGCTAAGAAATGGGGGAAGGGGAGTATGAGAAGTTTGTTGGGCTTGATGAACGGGCTAATGAYTGTTCTTTATTGGGGCGTGKGGTGTTGTTTGTARTGTTTATGTAAAAGATAACACCTTACTCTCTTTTAATATTGTAAGCATTTGTAATGAAATATTTATTATACTATGTTTTGAAATTTAAATATCGATAAAAAAGATTTCATAAGTTTTGGAGGGAAAAATTTTCATGAGATTTTGACATGTAAATCCTAATGATATATGATATAAACAATAATTTGTTAATTATTAGACCTAGTTATAGATTATAGACTTGAAAATACGACGTTTTAAATTTAAACAATTAACATTACAAACATTAACGGCCCAAGATTGAAGATTTGAACAGGCCCCTAAATTGAATCGGCCTACCCTATGGTTGGCCTAGATACAACCCTTTGGATGGAGGTGTACTTTTCGTTTGCTGAAGAAGTAATGATTTTAGAGGAGAGAAGAGAGGAGAGAGAGTTTGTGAATATTTGATTTTTTTAATACCATTGATTTGTGATAGCTGCAAAAAGTGGTCACATTTAGGCAGCTTAATTTTCTCCTCCTATTTTGGTCTTTTTCTGTGTTTTCGATAACGTTTTACTAGCTTTTTTGCTAGTTTTCACTTTGTATAGTTTTGTTGAGTTTAGTGGTTTTTAGTATTTTTTGTGGGTTTTTTAGTACTTTCTCCTCATTACTATTCTTGAGCTCTTAA
Source organism: Bassia scoparia (assembly GCA_008642245.1). Lineage (NCBI taxonomy): Eukaryota > Viridiplantae > Streptophyta > Magnoliopsida > Caryophyllales > Amaranthaceae > Bassia > Bassia scoparia. Next base: position 27,696 of record SNQN01006338.1, on the reverse strand, counting down.
TTGCAAGTGCTTAGTGTGGTTACGAGTTGCCATCATGTGAATTTGCTTGGTTTTCTGTGTAATTACAAGTTGGCGTGCTTAGATTTTGTAAGGGTTGTTCCTAAGACTTTGAATTTCGTACCCTAACACCTTCTTTGACACATAACATTCTTCACTATTGAATTTGCAAGTGAGACGTTTTACATTGGAAAGTAGATTCCGAGTGCTTTCCAACGGTATGTTATAACCATGTTCCAAATAATGAGCGCGAAGCTATGACCGTTCAAAGTTGGGCTCCTAAATTGGAGTGTGCCACTCCTGCATGCTTGTTTAGAAATTCGAATTTCTATGTAATTTGCATGTAATATTGATAACATGTACTTCGGTCGGCCAACAAACAATTTGACAATTTTAAATAAAAAAATCTTAAGGAATAACTTTAAATTCTTCGCACGAGGGCTTACATGCTTGTCTCACAACTATATAATGCTTTAACAAAGATCGCAAATTTCGTGTTTCGCGCCTAATAAGATAATTATGGACAAAAGGCATATAGGCTCCTTGAACAACCGCCTAGTAATTTTGCATGCTTAAACAACCGCCTAGTGACACTATGTGCATGCTTAGTAGGCACACTCCAACTATTTCATTAAACAACATACTAATTGGAGTGTACACTATGTGCAAACCTATTCTATTAAAACCCGCCTAGTAATTTTGCATGCTTAGGGTTTAAAACGGAAATTTGTTTGTTGTTGTCTTTCGGCAATGAACTCGCAATAACTGAGTAGAGGCCCGCTAGATGGGGGGTGTGCTGTGCACTACTTCACCCTTACCCTTGTCCCCCAATCCAGACTTGTGGTGCACTACCAAACATGGAGTTCTTTGCCTTGCTTTATGGAATTATGGGCAAGGCTTAAAACGGGTTCCGCAGCTTCCCAAAAGAAGTGCGATTGCGACTTCCTTTACTCATTTCGAGTATAAACACACAACTCCAGGCATACTCCACAATATGCAAAAGCAAAATTCAATTCTAGCAAACAAACCAAGCCGCCATTAAATTGTACCTTCGAAGCAGAGGGACCGGACCAGTCCGGCCCTGTGACTCCCCGGCGCCCGTACACACATCATTACAAAGCTTTGCCAAATTAAAAGAATGCCATTACTAAGATTACAAGTTCCCTAGCATTAACAAATATGCCATACAAGTCATCCTGAAAAAAGTCAACGTCGCAGGTCAACAGCTTAGAGCATGCGCTCCGAGCTTTAGAGATTTGGATACAATTTGGAAATAGGAAGAACGTGCAGAATATTGGCCAGAGTGTGCGCTACTCACCTCTCGACATTCGCTCTGAAAAAGAAACTTGCTTGCAAATAGATAGTTCAATATAGTTTGTCTTCAGTCAAAACTCAAAGTAGGAACTCAACACCAACCATAACTTTCGTCTCAAAACCTGCAAACTTAAAATGTGTAGAAAGATATGGCTCGAAGAAGATTTAGAATACAAGAACGACACTTAAAGTACAACTCAATGCAAATCAAACCAAATCATGGCATCTTGCAATTGACTCAGCTTATTGTATTTAGAAGCATAAGGAGAATTAGAGTAAACTATCTTAAACCTATACCTACTAACACACTAAAACCTCTACACAAAGTGGAAATCTAGACAAAAAATAGCAAATGACGTCAAATCACATAAAAAGGTCGAAATAGAGATTAATAAGCCCTGAATGTGACACTTCTGCACTTACCAACTACAATTCCATGAAAAAGAAGGATGATTACTCCATTTACACAATTCGGAAAAAAGTACAAGCAATTGATACATGAGGATAGACATCTCTATGCTAATTTAATCTCTAACTAACTTGGCTACTAAGCAATGTGCGGTTGAGGAAGAAGTAGATCTTAAAGAAGATAAATTCCATGTTTGATGTGTTGTTGTTTTTGTTAGAATCTGGCATCGCCTATTTGTAGCTTTGATCGATTGAAAGGTGGTTTAAGTTGTGCCGAGATACATCTCGATGACAGTATAATATTAGCCCAGCATTGCACCATGCACTTAACCGTCAGTATTCCCTAATTACCCACAGACCACACCAAGACTCCAACAATTAAACTCATCTATGGAACTTCATTATCTTAGACGCTCGTACTACATGACCAAACGCATCATTATCCCACTACTCATACTTTATTGAACTTGTGTTCCTATCGCCACCGACAAAAGCATGTCGTTGTGTTAAGTTAATGGAAACCTCTCCTGATACACCCGTATTCTTCCACCAGCACCGCAATGACTAGATAACAAAGACTTGATTAACAGCCGCTCCTCAGAATAAGATAACAAATACATTTGAGAACCATACAAACAACACTTATACCTGAATCCATTACTTTGTGCACAACCAGATCATGAGTCGTTGCTAGCTTGCATTGTGATTGCGCATGAAATAATGGGTTCCGCAACTAACAAAAAGAGACTGTTGTGGCGACTTCACCTTTACTCATGTTTTCGAGTATTAAAGACAACAACTCTGGCATACCTCATAATATGTAATAGCAATAATTCACTTCTTAGAATAAATTCGCAAGAAACATATTCTTATGACATCGAGAGCATCCCTCGAGTGTTGCATGCGTGTTGTGTAAAGCAAAACAAAGGAGGCCTTACAAATATTTATTCTAACCATCTTGTAGAGAAAGAGGCTGAAATAAACGACCAAAAACGAGGAAAAGGATAACAAGTATGAATATTAAAATGAAAGAGAAGAAAGATGGAGGAGGGTGTAGTTTTATTAAGCAGTCATAAGAGCTCTCAATTTAAAGAGAAGCACAATGTTGAGTGGGAGGAGGAGGTGTGACGGGATGCCATCTATAAAGTGTTATGACAGGTGGGCTAAGACATGGGGGAAGGGCAGATATGACAAGTTGTTGGGCCTGATGAATGGGTTGATGGCTGTTCTTTTTTGGGGGTGGTGAGTGTTTATTTGTACTGTTTATATAAATAATAACACCTTACTCTCTTTTAATATTGTAAGGATTTGTAATGAAAAATTATTTATTTTATGTTTTGAAATTTTATATATAGATAAAAAAGACTTCATAACTTTTGGAGGAAAATTTTCAATGAGAATTGACATGTAACTCCTAATGATATAACAATGATTTTTTTACTTGACTTGTTATAGATTATAGACTAGAAATATACGACGTTTTATATTTAAAAATTTACATTACAAACACACGCCCAAGATTGAAGATTGAATAGGGCCCCTAAATTGAATGGGACAGCCCTATGGTTGGCCTAGATACAACCCTTTGATGAGGATATCTACTATTTGTTTACTAAAGAAGTAATGATTTTTAGATAGAGAAGAGAGAGATAGAGTTTGGTGAATGTTTTATTATTTTTTTAATATCGTTGATTTGTGATAAGTACCAAAAGTGGTCAACTTTAGGCACTTATTTCTCTACCTAATTTATTCTTTTTTGGAAAAATAACAGGTATAATCCCACCTTTGGTGGGATCTCCCAAAAAATAAACCCACCTTTTGGATTATTTTTGTATAATCAACCTTATGGAAACTCTTCCATTTTTTGCACCCACTTACCTGTTACCTTTGCAAACCGGTTACTCTTCCTTTTCCCAAAACCCCTTTTTTTCATCTCTCCAGCTACACAATTCGAAAACATTTTCGTTCAAACCCATTGAAAGCTTGATTTTTCCCTTTTGGAAGAAGATTTTTTTTTTAGCCCACAAAAAATTCAAAAAATCGAAAAGAAAAGAAAAAAACGAAGACTTTGATTTGAGGACTCTGACAATTAACCTAAGGTATTAAGTTCTAATTCAAGTTTTTTCCCCCTTTTTTTTTGCTGTCGTATAATTAGGGTTTTTTGGGTAATTACTTTGTTTGATGAAATTGTTGATTCGATATGCTTTAGTCACTGAATTTTTTCGTTTTTTTTCTTGACTCATTGTTTTCGAATTATGCCTGAAAATGTTGTGTGCTGTTTGTTGTTGCTTAATTTTGTGGAATTGGAATGTGGCTTTTATTTTGTGTTGTTATTTGCGATTTCTTTGTTCGAATTTGCCCTTTTCTGTGTTAGGAATGTAGCTTACAAATTAGTGTTGCTATATATGTGCATTGAACTGAATTTGCCCTTTTTCTGTGTTGGAATGGTACTTTTAGGGGTGACATGGATTTCACAGTGACTTTGAAGTTTTGGCATGGTGGTGCATTCAAGAAGGGATAAGTTAGGGGTTCTTAGATATGTTGGGGCTGAGTGCAGGACATTAACAGTAGATCCTGATGAGCTTTGTGGGTTTTATTTGGAGGAATTAGCAGTTAAGGTCAGTGGGTATGTGAGTGTGATGGGAGTGTATTATCTAGTTCCAGGGAAGTCACTGAATTAGAATGATGGTCTGAGGAACGTGTTTGCTGATAATGTGGTAAGGGAGATGGGGAGTTGCTTTTAAAATCAAGGATGGTGGAGTTGTTTAACTTGGCTTCAATTTCTCCTTCCTTCAATTTCTTCATTTGGCTTCAAGAATCTCCTTCTCCATCTCAAGCTCGTTGATTAGTGTATCCTTCTGAAATTCAGCCACTATTAGCATCAAAATCACCGGAGTCACTGTCAGATGCCTTGCAAATTGAAAATGAAAATAGGAAGAGGAGACAGAAGTGAGAGTGAGCAGAATTGAGAAAGAAATTGAAGGAATGAATGAGAGAGGGAACAGAGTTTACAATAAATAGAGAGGAGCAGAGTAAATGAGAGGTGGGTGGTAGTTGGGCACATTTATAATGAGCTGGTCAACGAAAATAAGAGGGAAAAAAAGTCAAACAAGTCACTTACCTACTCTAACCGGTTAAAATGTAGGTGGGTGCAAAATGGTTAGAGTTGCCATAAAAGGTTGGATTATACAAAATAATCCAAAGGTGGGTTTATTTTTGGAAGACCCACCAAAGGTGGGATTATACCTGTTAATTTTTCCTTCTTTTTTTGTGTTTTCGTTATCATTTTACTAGCTTTTATGCTAGTTTTTTCAACTTTGTTATAGTTTTGTGCAGTTTAGTGGTTTTTAGTTGTTTTTGTAGATTTTTAGCTTAATTCTCCTCATTACTTACTTGAGCTCTTAATTTCAAGTGTTTATTATGTTTACGAGTTGCCTTGATTGTGAATTTGCTAGGTTTCTGTGTATTACAAGTTGGCATGCTTAGATTTTGTAAGGGTTATTTCTAAGACTTTGAATTTCGTACCTAACACTTCTTTGAGCCATAACTTTCTTCACAATTTGAAATTGGCCATGTGAGACATTTTCCATTGAAATTAGATTCCGAGTGCTTAACAAACGGTATGGTTATAACCTGCATTCCAAGCAACGAGCACGAAGTTATGGCAATTCAAAGTTGGGCCTCCTAAATTGGAGCGTGCCACTCTTGCATACTTATTTAGAAATTCGACATTCTATGTATTTGCATGTAATATTGATTAACAAATAATTTCACAATTTTAAATTAAAAGCAAAAAACTGTTTGTTATGTCGCATAGTATTATGTTAAACAACCCGCCTAGTAATTTTACATCTTAGGGTTTAAAACAAAAACTGTTTGTTGTTGTCTTTCGGCCAATGAACTCGCAATACTGAGTAGAGGCCGCTACATGCGGGGTGTGTTGTGCACTACTTCACGCTTTACCCTTGTCCCTAGTCCAGACCTTTTGGTGCACTACCAGACATGAAGTCCTTTGCCTTGCTTTATACAATTATAGGCAAAGGTTAAAAACGGGTTCCGCAGCTTCCCAAAAGAAGTGCGGTGGCGACTTCCATTTTACTCATTTTCGAGTATATACACACAACTCCGGGCATACTCACAATATGAAAAGCAAGAATTCAATTCTAGCAAATAATCGAGCCGCCTTAAATTGTACCCCCCGGAGTAGAGGATAGACCTAGATCTGGCCTGTGACGCCCGGCACCCGTGCAACGTCATTACAAAGCTTTGCCAAAATTCAAGATGTCATTACAAGATTACAAGTTCCCTAGCATTACAATATGCATACAAGTCAACTTCAAAAAGTCAACGTCGTAGGTAAACAAGCTTAGAGCATACGCTCTGAGCTTTAGACATTTGCTTCAATTTGGAAATTGGAGAACATGCAGTATTGGCCGAGTGTGCGCTCTCAACTCTCGACATTCGCCTCTGAAAACAGAACTTGCTTGTTAATAGATAGTTCAATGTAGTTTGTCTTCAGATAAAACTCAAGTAGGAACTCAACACCGCCATAACTTTCGTCTCGAAACTGCAATTGAAATGTGTAGAAAAAGATATAGTTCGAAATAGATTTTAGAATACAAGAAACGAGACTTAAAGCACAACTCAAATCAAATCAAACCAAATCATGTATCTTGCAACTTGACTTAGCTCTTGTATTTAGAACTATACAGGAGAATTTAGAAGCAAACTAACTCACTCTAACCCTACTCACTAAAACCTACACACAAGTGAAAGTCTAGACAAATATAGTAAAACGAGGCCAATCATACAAATGGTCGAAATAGTAAAGTAACTAAGCCCTAATGTGACTATTGTCCCTTATCACTAGAATTCCATTAAAGAAGTGAATTATTACATGCTTTACACATTAGGAATAAAGTACCAAGCCATTGTTAAATGAGGATAGCACATCTTGCTAATGTTAATCATAGTCTCAAACTATACTTAGCGCTACTAAGCTAGTGCGATTGAGGAAAGCAATAGATGCTAAAGAAGATTATTGCATGTTTGATGTGTTATTTTTTGCTTTGATTTGGCGTCGCTATTTATAGCGCTTTGATCGATAAGAATGGTGGGCTGGAAGTTTTGGTGGTACTCTCGATGAAAGTTATTCAGCGCTTGCATTTCAATGCATTTCCTTCCAGCAAGCTCCGTTCAAACTCGGATAGGCTACTTCTTTGGCTCGTATGTGATAAACCATCTCCCAGCTCTCCCTTTTAGAACTTGTGTTCCTATCACCAGACCCATGTTGTGTAATTGTAAGGTTTTCCGGGCGTCACCGGGCGGAATGGGTTTGGTCCCTCTACTCCGGGGGATACAATTAGTTGATGATTCGGATTTTTGCTAGAATTGATTTCTTGCTTTTGCATATTGTGAGTATGCCTGGAGTTGTGGTTTTATATTCAAACAAGTAGAGGAAGTCGCCACCGCACGTCTTTTGGGAAGCTGTGGAACTCGTTTTAAGCTTTGCTTATAATTGCATAAAGCAAGGCGAAGGACTCCATATCTGGTAGACCCAAAGGTATGGATTAGGGGACAAGGGTAAGGGTGAAGTAGTGCACAGCACAACCCCGCGTCTAGCAGCCTCTACTCGGTAATTGAAGTCCATTGTCTAAAGACAACAACAATAAATTCCCGTTTAACCCTAAGCATGCAAATTACTATGTGGGTTTCTTAACAAAAATAGATGCATATAGGACTAACTTGTTGTTGCGACATGTGTTATTTAGATTCGTATTAACAGGTGCCTAAAGCCATTTGTCCAAGAATAGTCTAATTAGGCGTGAGAACATGCAATTTGCCGATCTTGTTTAGAGACATAATAATGGTGTGATTTCCAAGGCATACAAGCATTCAACAAGAGTAAGCGATCTTGTTTAAGAAATAATAATGGATGTGATTTGCAAGCATACAAGCATTCCACAAGAAGTGGAAAGTTTTGCCTAAGATTTATTTTAATTCATGTCAAATAGTTTTTTATCAAATATTACTGCCAATTACATAGAAAGTCAAATTTCTAACAAGCCATGCAAAAGGTGTAAAGAAATTAAGACATTGGCCTTATACTAACTTCGCAAACACGGCGCTTCGATCGAGAACGATGGTTCAGACCCTTAAGAACCCTTGTAGCCTTTGAGGAACCCTTAAGAACCTTTGAAAGAGACCTTTTGAATTGTATTTTATGTGTAAAGAATTGCAAACAATTTGTGAATTTGAATGCAAACTAAGAGAGTATTTGAAGAGAGAAGGAGGAGAGAAACGGGCAGAGTGAAGGTGTATGAAGTGCGTGAATTCCCTTTCAAATGAAGGTCGCGGTCTCTTGTATTTATAGTCAAGGTCGAAATCAAAATAAAATTGAGATAAAATCATTTAAATATATGTGTGATTTTTATGATTACAATGATTTTATTGCGATTTTTGGGGATTTTCGCTGATTCGCCTTGCCTCGAATAAAGAGGTGATTATGAAATAAAATCGAGATATAATCACATAAAATATAATGTTGTATTTTATATGATTGGCAAACTGATTTTATCTGCAATTTTGGATTTGTTTTGCCACTTTTGAAGATTGCACATTAATTTAAATCGAAAAAAAATATCATTTGGATTTTATTTGATTGGACTAACTTTAACACAAAATCATTGATTGATTTAAGGAAGATATTCGTGTGGGTCCGGACTCTCGGGTGGGCGGCCCAAGGACTTCCGAAATGAATCGTTTTGCTAGGGTGGCGTTTTATCTTCGAAAATTCATAATTATATTTTGCACAACTCAAAGAATATGGAAAAATAATCATAAAATGCCTTTGTAAAATAGGCATGTTGTGTTAAAATTTCATGTATTTTTTGAAATTGTTGTATTAAATTATTAATATCGTAAAATTAATTAAATTGTTGAAAATTTCGAATTGCCAAAAATACTTAGAAAAATTCCTAAATTTTAGAAAAATGTTTTAAACATACGTTAAAATTATTGAAACTAAAACTTACCCTTTAGGGTGCCTTATGTAAGAAACAAGCCAGATGTAGTGAAAAACTTGCCTTTTTAGATCTGTCGGGCCTAGCCTTCTCTCTCTCCTCTCTCTCTAACTCAGCTTGTGTGTTCAAGGGGTGGTCTTATCATCGGCCGTATTGGGCTAGGAATGTAGTAATCTACAGAAGTACCACTCTTGGCTGAGTTTGTAGAGACGCAAAGTCTCGTAAAACGAAAGCCAAAGTCCGGTACTTGCAAAACAAAATGCTTTAGTTTTACCTGCACTACGGTTTGCTGTACTTTGCTTGCTTTTTCTTGCTTACTTGATCATGTCTATTAGTCCTGTGTTGATGTTCTTCTTTGCTAACTTGCCTTGCCTTCATCTCCATTAGTGCAATCTTGTGTTCACTAGGGATTTTTAGTGTGCGTGTTTTAACTGTTATCTGTCCTTTAACTTTTTCGGTGCGCTCCAGCCTGGACTTCATGGGGAACTTGTGCTCATGCCTACATCTATCTTTTAAGGTTTGCTTCTGTCAATCGTGAGAAAGCACGAACACCTCTATTGTCGCCAATGTGAGAGAGCAAAACCTCTTTTCATCATCGTTTGTTGAGGCCTAGTTTCGTCTTTGGTCATCGTGGGAGAGCAGCGTCTCTTTATGTGAGAGAGCACAAACTTCTTAACATCTTGTTTTGTCTTCCACTGTTGTGAGAGAGCACAAACTCTTGATTTGAATTCGTTTTAGCCCGTTGTGAG
>SNQN01006338.1:6270-17124 GCA_008642245.1 Bassia scoparia | reverse complement strand
GGTCCTCTCCTGTTCGAAGGGTACAATTTAATGGCGGCTTGTTTGTTTGCTAGAATTGAATTTGCTTTGCATATTGTGAGTATGCTGGAGTTGTGTGTTTATACTCGAAATGAGTAAAGGAAGTCGCAATCGCACTTCTTTTGGGAATGCTGCGGAACCCGTTTTAAGCCTTGCCCATAATTCCATAAAGCAAGGCAAAGAACTCCATGTTTGGTAGTGCACCAAAGTCTGGATTGGGGGACAAGGGTAAGGGTGAAGATGTGCACAGCACACCCCGCATCTAGCGGCCTCTACTCAGTTATTGCGAGTTCATTGTCCGAAAGACAACAACAAACAAATTTCCGTTTTTAAACCCTAAGCATGCAAAATTACTAGGCGGGTTGTTAATGAATAGTTTGCACATAAGTGTCACACTCCAATTAGTATGTTTTTAATAGAATAGTTGGAGTGTGCCTACTAAGCATGCACATAGTGTCACTAGGCGGTTGTTTAAGCATGCAAAATTACTAGGCGGGTTGTCAAGGAGCCTAATGCCTTTTGTCCATAAATTATCTTATTTGGCGCGAAACACGAAATTTGCAGATCTTTGTTAAAGCATTATATAGTTGTGAGACAAGCATGTAAGCCCTCGTGCGAAAGATTTAAAGTTATTCCTTAAGATTTTTTTAATTTAAATTGTCAAAATTGTTTGTTGCCGACCGAAAGTACATGTTAATCAATATTACATGCAAATTACATAGAATATTCGAATTTCTAAACAAGCATGCAGGAGTGGCACACTCCAATTTAGGAGGCCAACTTTGAACGGCTCATTAGCTTCGCGCTCATGTATTGGAATGCTGGTTATAACATACCGTTGGAAAGCACTCGGAATCTACTTTCCAAGTAAAACGTCTCACTTGCAAATTCAATTGTGAAGAATGTTATGTGTAAAGAAGGGTGTTTAGGGTACGAAATTCAAAGGTCTTAGGGAACAACCCTTACAAAATCTAAACACGCCAACTTGTAATTACACAGAACCAAGCAAATTCACATGATGGCAACTCGTACCACACTAAGCACTTGCAATTAAGAGCTCAAATAGTAATGAGGAGAAAGTAAGCTAAAAACCCACAAAAAATAAACTAAAAACCACTAAAACTCAACAAAACTATACAAAGTGAAAAACTAGCAAAAAAGCTAGTAAAAACGTTATCGAAAACACAGAAAAAGACCAAAATAGGAGAGAAATAAGTGCCCTAAATGTGACCACTTTTTGCAGCTTATCACAAATCAATGGTATTAAAAAAAATCAAATATTCACAACCTCTCCTCTCTCTCTCTCTCTCTAAAATCATTACTTCTTCAGCAAACGAAAAGTAACACCTCCATCCAAAGGTTGTATCTAGCCAACCATAGGGTAGGCCGATTCAATTTAGGGGCCCTGTTCAAATCTTCAATCTTGGGACCGTTAATGTTATGTAATGTTAATTTTAAATTTAAAACGTCGTATATTCAAGTCTATAATCTATAACTAGTCTAATAATTTTAACAAATTATTGTTTAATCATTAGGATTACATGTCAAAATCTGATGAAAATTTTTCCTCCAAAACTTATGAAATCTTATTTTAATCGATATTTAAATTTCAAAACATAGTATTAAGTAAACTATTTCATTACAAATTGCTTACAAATTAAAAGAGAGTAAGGTGTTATCTTTACAAACAGTACAAACAACACCTCACGCTCCCAATAAAGACACTCATTAGCCCGTTCATCAAGCCCAACAAACTTCTCATACTCCCCTTCCCCCATTTCTTAGCCCACCGGTCATAACACTTTATAGCTGGCATCCCAGTCACACCTCCTCCTTCCACTTAACATTGTGCTTCTCTTTAAAGCTGAAATGCTCCTATGACACTCTATAAAAATGCCACACCTCCTCCATCTTTTCTGCTCTTCATTTAATATTACATAACTTGTTATCCTTCTCCCTCCTTTTTAGTTCTTTTTTTATTTCAGCCTCTTTTCTCTACAAGATGGCTGGAATAAATATTGTAAGGCGAGCTTCGTTTGCTTTACACAAACACGCATAGCAACACTCGAGGGGATGCCCTCGATGCCCTAAGAATAGTTTCTGCGAGTTATGGTAAGAAGTGAATTTTTTCGCTATTTATATATTGAGGTATGCCGGAGTTTTGTCTTTAATCTCAAAACACGAGTAAAGCGTAAAGTCGCCACAACAGTCTTGTTTGTCAGTTTCGAACCCATTATTTTGCCATGCCAAGACGTAAGTAAGCTAAGGCAATGACCCAATGACGTGATGCACCAAAATCTATGAATTCTAGGTATAACAAGTAAGGGCATAATATTATGGCCAACACCAGAGCCCCCCCTAATCTAAGCCAGTCTGTACTCTATACTTCGTGTAGTTTGTTACAGATAAAAATATTTTTTTCGTTGCTACTGATTCAATATTGACCAAGGTATGGCATATTACTTACAACAAACATCGGATCTGGCAGATTGAACACAAGTCCCAAAAGAAGAGAGCTCGGAGATGCGTTATATCACAATACGGGCAAAGAAAGAAGCTAGCTACGAGTTTAAACGGAGTTTGGTGGGACAAGAAATGCCTTCAGTGGAAGCGCTAACTAAGTGTCAATCGAGAGTTCAACCAAACTTCCAGCCCACCATTTCTTATCGATCAAGCTACAACTAGACAACGCCAGATCAAAGCAAAGATAAAACACTCCAACATGACATCTTATCTCTTTAGCATCTACTGCATCTCAACCGCATCTTGGCTTAGTAGCCAAGTATAGTTTAGGAATAGATTAACATTACATAGAGTTATCTACCTCATGTATTCATTTCCTTGGTACTTTATTTCCAATTGTGTGAACATGGAGGTAAATCATCCTTCTTTTTAATGTAATTGGTCATTGATAAGTGCAAAAGTTGTCACATTTAGGGTTATTTTACTCTCTCTATTTGACCCTTTTGTGTGATTTTGACCTCATTTTATCTATCTTTGTCTAAACTTTCCACTTTGTGTATGGTTTTAGTGTTGTTAGTATGGTTTATACGTTTTTTAGATAGTTTTTCTTCCAATTCTCCTTTTATGCTTTAAATACAGAAGCCTGAGTTAAGTTATGCAGATAGCCATGATGTGGGTTTGTTTTGTATTTGAAGCTGTGCTTTTTATAGTGTCGTTTCTTTGTCATTTAATCTTTCTTCTGAAGTCAGGCATATCTTATTTTTTTAACACTATCATTTCACGCTCTTCCCGCTGCAGGTCACATCGAGGACCCAGTCCGGCCCTGTGACTCCCCGGCGCCCGTACACACATCATTACAAAGCTTTGCCAAAATTAAAAGAATGCCATTACTAAGATTACAAGTTCCCTAGCATTACAAATATGCCATACAAGTCATCCTGAAAAAAGTCAACGTCGCWGGTCAACAAGCTTAGAGCATGCGCTCCGAGCTTTAGAGATTTGGATACAATTTGGAAAATAGGAAGAACGTGCAGAATATTGGCCAGAGTGTGCGCTCTCACCTCTCGACATTCGCCTCTGAAAAAGAAACTTGCTTGCAAATAGATAGTTCAATATAGTTTGTCTTCAGTCAAAACTCAAAGTAGGAACTCAACACCAACCATAACTTTCGTCTCAAAACCTGCAAACTTAAAATGTGTAGAAAGATATGGCTCGAAGAAGATTTTAGAATACAAGAAACGACACTTAAAGTACAAKTCAAATCAAATCAAACCAAATCATGGCATCTTGCAACTTGACTCAGCTTATTGTATTTAGAAGCATAAAAGGAGAATTGAGAAGTAAACTATCTTAAAACCTATAAAACCTACTAACACACTAAAACCTCTACACAAAGTGGAAATCTAGACAAAAAGATAGCAAAATGACGTCAAATCACATAAAAAGGTCGAAATAGGAGATTAAATAAGCCCTGAATGTGACAACTTCTGGCACTTACCAACTACAATTCCATMAAAAAGAAGGATGATTACCTCCATGTTCACACAATTCGGAAAAAAGTACCAAGCAATTGATACATGAGGATAGACATCTCTATGCTAATGTTAATCTACTCTAAACTATACTTGGCTACTAAGCCATGTGCGGTTGAGGAAAGAAGTAGATGCTAAAGAAGATAAATTTCATGTTTGATGTGTTGTTGTTTTTTGCTTTGATCTGGCATCGTCTATTTGTAGGCTTTGATCGATTGAAATGGTGGGTTTTAAGTTGTGGCGGTAACTCTCGATGACASTTATTTAGCGCTTCCATTTGAATGTGTTTCCTTTCCCACCAAGCTCCATTAAAACTCGTACTAGGCTTCTTCTTTGGCTCGTCTATGATAAACCATCTCCCAACTCTCTCTTTTTMGAACTTGTGTTCCTATCGCCAGGCCGATGTTGTTGTGTAATGTCATACCTTGGTCAATATTGATCAACAAAGTCAACTAAATATTTTTTATCTGTAACACACTCGCGAAATAAAGAGTAGAGACCGCTAGATAAGGGGGATCGTTGTGCATTATTACGCCCTAACACTTATACCTGAATCCATTACTTTGGTGCACAACCAGATCATGGAGTCGTTGCCTTAGCTTGCATTGTGTATTGGCATGGCAAAATAATGGGTTCCGCAACTCACAAAAAAGACTGTTGTGGCGACTTCACCTTTACTCATGTTTTCGAGTATTAAAGACAACAACTCTGGCATACTCATAATATGTAAATAGCAATAATTCACTTCTTAGCAAATCTCGCAAGAAACTATTCTTATGACATCGAGAGCATCCCCTCGAGTGTTGCATGCGTGTTTGTGTAAAGCAAACAAAGGAGGCCTTACAAATATTTATTCTAACCCATCTTGTAGAGAAAGAGGCTGAAATAAACGAACCAAAAACGAGGGAAAAGGATAACAAGTATGAATATTAAAATGAAAGAGGAAGAAAGATGGAGGAGYGTGGTAGTTTTATTAAGCAGTCATAGGAGCTCTCAACTTTAAAGAGAAGCAKAATGTTGAGTGGGAGGAGGAGGTGTGACTGGGATGCCATCTATAAAGTGTTATGACAGGTGGGCTAAGACATGGGGGAAGGGCAGTATGACAAGTTAGTTGGGCTTGATGAATGGGTTGATGGCTGTTCTTTTTTGGGGTGATGGTGTTATTTGTACTGATTATATAAATAATAACACCTTACTCTTTTTAATATTGTAAGGATTGTGTAAATGAACATTTATATTTATGTTTATGGAATTTAATTATAGATAAAAAAAGACTTCATAATTTTGGAGGGAAAATTGTTCATGAGAATTGGACAGTACTCCTAATGATATAAACAATGATTTGTTTTAAACTATTAGACTTGTCTATAGATTATACAATAGAAATATTACGAGTTTAATATTTAAATTTACAATTACAAACTACTACTGGACCCAAGATTGAGAATTTGAATGGGCCCTAAATTGAATGGGACAGCTAATGGTTAGCCATAAATGTTAACAACCCTTTGGATTGGGGTATATACTATATTGTTACTAAAGAAGGTAATGATTTTAGATAGAGAGAAGAGAAATAGAGTTTGTAGAAAAATGTTTTTTTAAAATTTTTGTATTTAATAATCGATGATTTGTGACTTAAGGTACAGTAAAAGTGCGTCACATTTAGACACTATTTCTCTCCATCTATTTAATTCTTTTTTGGAAAAATACAGGTATATCCCACCTTTTGGTGGGATCTCCAAATAAACCCACTTGGATTAATTTTGTAATAAATCCACTTATGGCAACATCTTGCCATTTTGCAAACCCACTTTACCTGTAGTACCTTTGCCAAACCGGTTAACTCTTCCTAATTCCCCCCAAAACTCTTTCTCTTCTCTCATCCTCCAGACTACACATCAACGAAACATTTATTCAGTTCAGTCATAATGAAGTTGATTATTCTGGAAGAAGATTAGCAAATTCATAGAAGACGAAGACTATTATTTGAGGAACTCTGACAACTAACCTAAAGGTATTAGTGTATAATTCAAGTTATTTTCCCTTTCTTTTTAGCTGTCGTGAAATATTAGGAGTCTTTTGGGTTTACTATTGATTTTGATGAAATTGTTGATCGAATAATGGCTTTAGTCAATGAAATTTTTCAGTTTTTTCTTCGCTCATTGTTTTCGAATTATGCCATGAAAATGTAGTGATGCATGATTTTTGGATTGCATATCAATTTGTGGAATTAGGAATGATGCTTATTTTACTTTTAGTGTATAGATTATTTGCGATTTCTTTGTTCGATTTTGCCCTTTTCTCTGTGTTGGAATAGTAGCTTACAAATTAGTAGTTGCATATATATGTGCATTGAACTGAATTATGCCCATTATCTGTTGTTGGAATAGGTACTCTGTAGGGGGAACATGGATTAACAGTGACTTTGAAGTTTTGGGCATAGGTGGATGCATTCAAAGAGGGATAGTTAGGGTTCTTAAGATATGTTGGGCTGAGTTGGCAAGCAATTAACATAGATCCTGATGACTTTGTGGGTTTTATTTGAGGAATTAGCATTAAGGTCAGTGGGTATGTAGTGGTGAATGGCGAGTGTATTATTAGTTCAGGAAGATCACCTGAATGATGGTCTGAGGAACAGTGTTTGATGATAATGTGTAAGGGAAGAATGGGGGAAGTTGCTTTTAAAATCAAGGATGTGGAGTTGTTTAAACTTGGCTTCAATTTTCCTCTTACCTTCAATTTCTTCACTTGTGGCTTACAAGAATCTCCTTCTCATCTCAAGCTCGTTGATTACGTGATCCTTCTGAAATTCAGCCACTATCTTAAGCATCAAAATCACCGAGAGTCACTGTCAGATGCCATTGCAAAATTGAAATGACAAAAATAGGAAGGGGACGAGTGAGGAGTGAGCAGAATTGAGAAGAAATTTGAAGGAATGAATGAGAGAGGAACAGAGTTACAAATAAATAGAGTAGGCATGAGTATGAGAGTGGAGTGGTGTTGGGCCAACATTTATAACTGAGCTGGTCAACAAAAGTAAGAGGGAAAAATAAGTAAAAAGTACACTTACCTACTCTAACGTTAAAAATGTAGTGAGGTGCAAAATGGTTAGCGTTGCCATAAAAGGCTTGCAGTATACAAAATATCCAAAGGTGGGCTTTATTTTTGGAAGACCCACCAAAGGTGGGATATATACTGTTAATTTTTCCTTCTTTTTTGTGTTTTCGATCAACTTTTACTAGCCTTTTTGCTGTTTTTTCAGCTTTGTATATTTTGTGCAGTTTTAGTGTGTTTTAGTTGTTTTTGTGATTTTAGCTTATTTCTCCTCATTACTTACTTCTGAGCTCTTAATTGGCAAGTGTATTAATGTTGGTACGAGTTGCCTATGTGAATTTGCTAGGTTCTGTGTAATGTACAAGTTGGACGATGCTTAGATTTTGTAAGGAGTATAGTTCCTAAGACTTTGGAATTTCGTACACCGCTAACACTTTTTGAGCCAAAATATATTCTTCAGCAATTTGAATTTAGAGTGAGACATTTTGGCATTGGAAATTAGATTCGAGTGCTTTCAAACGGTATGTTATAACTGCTTCAAGCATCGAGATGCGAAGTCATCGGCCATGTCAAAGTTGGCCTCCTAAATTGGAGCGTGCCGCTTCCTGCATGCTTGTTTGAAATTCGACATTTCTATGTAATTTGCATGTAATCATGATTAACATACATGTTCGCACACATTTACAATTAATTAAAATCTAAGAATAAAATTTGACGGATACATGATTTCAAACTTTAATGTTTAACCAGATTCAATTGTTGGCCTAGTAAGATATTGATGAAAAGATTACCCTGAACCCGCCTAGTAATTTCATGTAACACGCCGTCTATGTGCTTTAGCACTGGAACTATTATAAACGGTGCAACTATATATGTGACCTATGACATCTATTAAAACCTGATGCATGCTTAGTGGGTTTAACGAAATTGTTTGTTCCGGTAATGAACTCGCAATTAACATGAGTAGAGGCGCCTAGATGCGGGTGTGTCTGTGCACTATCTTCACCTCTTACCCTTGTCCCCGTCCAGACCTTTTATGTGCACTACAAGAGCAGGGAGTCCTTTGCCTTGCTTTATGAATTATGGGCAAGGCTTAACAACGGGTTCCGCAGCTTCCCAAAGAAGTGCGTGGCGACTTCTTTACTCATTTCGAGAAACCACAATCCAGGCATACTCACAATATGAAAGCAGATCAATTCTAGCAAATTAACAAGCCCGCCTTAAATTGTGACCAGCTCCCGAAGTAGAGGCTAGACCAGGGGGCCTGTGGGCCCTGGTGCTACCCGTGGCTCACATCGTGTTACATCATATCACACATCTTCACTTTGCCAAAATTCAAAAGAATGTCCATTACTAAGATGGTACAAGTCCCTAGTCATTTACAAATATGCCATACAAGTCACTTACCCGAAACAATAGTCACGTCGCTAGGTCAAATCCAATGCTTTAGAATGCGTTACCCTGCTGAGCTATAAGAGTTTGATACAACATTTGGAAAATGGAAGAACACGTGCGCAGATATTGGCCAGAGTGTTTGCGGCTCTCAACCTCTCGACATTCGGCCTCTTGAAACAAGAAACTTGCTTGTAATAGATAGGTTGTCAAGTAGTTTGTCTTCAGATCAAAACTCAAAAGTTATGAACTCACACACGCATAAACTTTCGTCTCAAACCTGGCAAATTGAAATGTGTAGTAAAGAATATGCTCGAAGATAGATTTTAGAAATACAAGAAACGAGACACTTAAAGCCAACTCAATCAAATAAACCAAATCATTGGGATACTTGCCAACTTGACTTAGCATATTGTATTTAGAAGCTAGTACAGGAGAATTGAGAAGAAACTAATCTTAAACCCTATAAGAACTACTAACACGCACTAAAACCTCTACCAAGTGAAAATCTAGACAAAGTAATAGTAACAGAGGCAAGTCCATTCACAAATAGAGTTCGAAATAGTAGAGTTAAATAAGCCCTAGAATGTGACATACTTGCTCACTTATCACTAACTAGCATATTTCCATTAAAATAGAAGGATGATTACCCTGCCATGTATACACGAATTCGGAATAAAAGTAACCAAGCAATTGTATAATGGGATAGACAATTCTTCTAGTGCTAATGTTAATCATACTCTAAACTATACTATGGCTACTAGTCAGTGCAGTTGAGGAAAGCAATAGATGCTAAAGAAGATAAATTTCATGTTTGATAGGTGTTAGTTTTTTGGCTTGTGATCTTGGTCGTCTATTTATAGGGCTTTGATGCGCATAATGAAATGGTGGGCTTTAAGTTGTTGGTAGGTAACGTCTCGATGAAGTATCTAGGCGCTTGCCATTTGAATTGCTTTCCTTTGCCACCGTAAGGCTCCATTCAAACTCGTACTAGGCTATTCTTCTTGGCTCGTCATGTCGATAAACCATCTCCCAACTCCTTTTTTGAAAGCTTGTGTTGCCTATCACCAGACCCATGTTGTAAATTGTAAGGTTTTCCGGGCGGTCACCGTGGCCGGAATGGGTTTGGTCCCTCTTACTCCGGGGGATACCAATTAGTTGATGATTTCGGATTTTTGCTAGAATTGATTCTTGCTTTTGCATATTGTGAGTATGCCTGGAGTTGGTGGTTTGTATATTCTAACAAGAGGTAAGAGGAGTCGCCACCGCACGTCTTTTGGAAGCTGTGGGAAACCTTTGTTTTAAGCTTTGCTTATAATTGCATAAGCAAGGCGAAGGGACTCCTATCTGGTAGAGCCCCCCAAAGGTATGGATTAGGGACACGGGTAGCGTGAAGTAGTGCACAGCACAACCCCTGCGCGTAGCAGCCTCATACTCGGTAATTGCAAGTCCATTGTACTAAAGACAACAACAAAGTTAAATTCCCGTTAACCCTAAGCATCAAAATTACTAGTGGGTTTCTTAACAAAAATAGATGCAGATATAGGACTAACCTATGTTCGTTGTGGCGCACAGTTGTGTATAATTTAGATTCGCTCATTCAACATGGTGCCCTACACAGCCAATCTTGTCCAAGAATAGTCTAATTAGGCGTAGAACATGCATTTAGCTCGATGCTTGTTTAAAGTGACTATAATAATGGTCGTGATTTTCCAAGCAAGAACAAGCATTCAACAAGAGGTAGCCGATCTTGTTAAGACATATAAATGGATAGTGATTTGAAGCATACAGCATTCCACAAAGAAGTGAAATTTTTGCTAGATTATTTAAATATGTCAATAGTTTTTTATCAATATACATCAATTACATAGAAAGTCAAATTCTAACAGCATGCAAAAGGGTGTAGAAGAAATTAAGACATTGGCCTTTACTAACCTTGCAACACACGGCGCTTCGATCGAGAGACCGTGGTTCGACCACTTAAGCAACCCTTGTAGCCTTTTGAGGAACCCTTAAGAACGCTTTGGCAAAGGAGACCTTCTGAAATTGTATTTTATGTGATAAAAAAGTACCACTTGCAAACCATTATGTGAATTTAGAATGCAACTAAGAGAGTATTGAAGAGAGAAGGAGGAGAGAAAACGGGCGAGTGAAGGTGTAGGTCGCAAGTGCGTGAATTCCCTATTAAATGAAGGTCGGCGGTTCTTACCTATTTATAGTCAAAGGTCGAAATCAAAATAAAATTGAGATAAAATCATTTAAATATATGTTAGTGATTTTAATATGGATTACAATTGATTTTATTGCGATTTTTTGGTTTTGCGCATGTTCGCCTTGCCTCGAATAAGGGTCAGTATTTATGAAATAAAATCGAGATAATCACATAAATATATTG
>SNQN01006337.1:14582-32973 GCA_008642245.1 Bassia scoparia | reverse complement strand
TACTTGAACAACGCTTTGAAATCAAATATTCTAATCACGTAGAATACTAGTTGTCACTTCTATAGTAAAGAAATGCCAATCAAAATGTATGTTCTACCCAATCAAAGGGTCTTGTAATATGGTTTGAAATTTGATTATATCATTTCCCATGTTCAACTAACCCTCTCAATTCAAGTTCAAACCAAGTCCCCTCAAGCTCTACTAGAATAACATCAAGATCAAATCAATACCCAAGTCAACTCCGCAATCCGCTAAAGGGTGAAATTAAGCACCTGTCACCCACAAGAAACAATGGGTGGCAAATCCAGCAATAAGGTTGAGAAATCACAATCAGCATATATGTGTGATTGGGAGGAATATTTATTCATCTTGTCATTGAAATGATTATAAAAGAACTTCTAGCACTCCTAAGTTGCTAAACTACTCACACAACATGCTTAGAAGTTGAATAACATGAAAAACAAAGGAAAACCATGAATAAGAAGCCATTAAAGCAARGAATTGTATCAACAAAAAGGGTATCAAASAAACCACTCAAAACTACTTTAAAACAAGCAAAACTACAACCAAAACGTTAACAAACACAAGTAGAAACAATCTAGTAACAAAAGAATTCAAAAGCAAAAGCATTAATTAACAATACCCACAAAAAGTTGCAGAACCGAAAATCAAGCAAAACTAATAGCAAACAACAATAAAACTGAAATCTAAGCAAAGAAATGGAATTACCTCGAAATTCTAGGTCAAAAGTATATAAAGATTGTAAGATTTGAGCAAGAAATGAAGATTCTAGGGCAAAATTAAGCGAAACTTGAAGCTTGAACTACTACTCTCTAATGGAGATTGAAGAAGAAGATGATGAAAAGCAAAAACAAATCTAAAAATTATTCTAAAATGTTACTAAAACTACTCTCTCCCTTTAGTTTCTCTCTCCTTAAACTATATATACAAAGCCCAAAATACAAGCTCTCATAATTACAAGTTTTCCATTACTAAATAAGACATGTGCTTCAAAACTCTTATAAGTCAAGTCAGCAAGTCAAAGTCAACGAGCTGGAGGATGCCACGTAGGCGCGTGCGGGGGCACGTGCGGATGCGCATGCAACGGGGGACGCTCGTGCGGGGGAGCATGTGACCCAGATCGTGTGCGAATGCTCAAAACTCTACTGGAAAAGGCTGTAGGCGCGGGTAGGGGAGGCGAGGACGGAAACGCGTGCGACCACAGGAGGCGCGTGCGCGGGCGCGGGCAGACCTTGAACGCGCGTACGCACCAAAAACCTTCTAGAAAGTGAGGGGGGCATGTGCAGGCGCGTGCCACATGCACAAACAACATCCGCACGCGCGTGCAACCCTAGGGAGGTGCAGACGCTCCAAAATGCTTCTTGAATGAGGGGGTGACCCTGGAGGCGTGTGCAAATCTCAAGGTGCACTACTCAACTTTGAACGGCCATAACTTCTTGCTCGGTGATCAAATTACATCTTGTAATACATTGTTGGAAAGCTCTCGAAGTCTAAATTCCAATGCAAAAAAGCCTCGCTTGAAAATTCAAGGTATACAAAAAGATATGGCTCGAAGAATATGTTAGAGCAAACGTTTAAGTGCCTTAAGGCTCAATTAAAGCGACCACAATCAAACCAAAAAGTAGGAAGGCTTAAAACCAACATGTGCACAACTAGGCAACTTGCAAATTACTCACAAAGCTTACAATTGAGTCTTCAAAGACAAAAAAGAAGAGAAAACTAAAGAAAAACCTATNTTCAAAGACAAAAAAGAAGAGAAAACTAAAGAAAAACCTATTAAAACAACTAAAAACCAACAAAGCTTTGCAAAACTAAACAAAGTGGAAATCTAACMAAAAGGTTAGTGAAATAATATCRAAAACACACATAATGGCCAAAATAAGGAAGAAATAAGTGCCTAAATGTGACCATTTYTGGCACWTATCAACTASSTAGGGCTCTAACAGACCCTAAAAGGCAAGTTTTACACCACAAAGAGCATAATTTCTTGCACTAAGCACCCTTAAAAATAAGTTTACATTTCCAATTGAATTTAACTTATTTTTAGACATCTTTCTAGAATTGTTTGGAATTTTTTTACGCAATTTCGACATTTTTTTTTGGATTTTTCAGTAATTTAATGAATTTTAAAAACAATTTAAAAAATTATTAAAGCAATTCCAAAATTCACGAAATTTTAACACAAAAACTCCATTTTAAAGCATTTTTTGTTTTCCGTAATTTTTATACTTGTGGACAAATAGTTATGAATTTCCGAAGCAAAAACGCACAATCGAGCGGAATGGAGTATTTCGGAAGCTTTTGGAACTTTTCGGGTCGTGAAAAACTCCGTAACAAATGAATTACTCCGTAACAAAATAGCAAACCACCACCGACCAACCACCCAACAAAACGCCACCTACCAACCAACACAACCAGCTCCTAACACCACCTAACCTGCAACCAACATTACCTAACACCCACACAAACTACGACCCGCCACCCACTGAACCACCTTCAAAAACAACCAAACAACATCACAACATAGACCACCTTCACAAAGAAAACCCACAAACCCACCACCACCTTTATTAGAAACCCAACTTACATCAATTATTTCGAATTAGATCTGATTTTCGAACAAGATCAAGGATTTTGATATRTTTTTCAATCGAGATCMGTTTTACAAACAAGATCAAGGCTTTTAATCTATTTTTGAACACCACTAAACTAGATCTGGTGGTTCGATCAAGGTTTTGTGTAGTGTGTTACTATGTTTGTTGAACATAGTGGGTTGATTGTTTCTAATTAAACTACTTTTTTGCAATACGTTAGCTAGTGAGAGGTCAGAGGCAACCGACCAAGACTAGTGTAGGTCGCGGTGATGATGGATCGAGTTTGTTGGTAATTCGGGTTTTGAATTCTTGTAGTCATTTTTGGTGTGGTGTTGAGTGAGGAAGGAGTGATGGTTGGTCGTGGCGGTGGTATTCAGGAAAGAGAGATAATTTAGAAGAATAGGGATTGTTAATTAAATTATGTAATTAGTTCTTGGTTGGTATAATTAAGCAAGGTTAATTATTTTTCTAAGGGATTTAGTAAGGGTATTATGTCAATTATAAAGATTAATTAATAGTAGTAAGATGTAATGTGAAACATACATACAAGGAAAGTGTAGCGAGTTTTCTAAAACGGATGAAGTATAAAAATTTGCTATAATTTCCACTAGTTAAACTTTAGTATGTTATGAATTTGTGATATATTAAATTATAACTTAAAGAGAAATAAAAATATATACAGAATTCACTCCGAAGGACAACCAAACATAATGATTGGGATATAAATCCATTCCAAATTGAAACAAACAACTTAGTAGTTAGAGAATTCGAATCCCTACATCTAACCCTAAGGTATGGATCCTCCATACCTCTATTCTTTGAATAAAATTGAACCAAACTAGTAAAAGATGGTCTCCGCTAGGAGGCCGTTTATTCAAAGTTCAAACTAATGAAACAAATTATAAGAAAAAATTGAAACAATATTTATTATAATGAGAAGCAAGTGTCTTCAAATTTAATGAAAAATTTTCTATATCCTAAGATTAAGCCTAATAATCCATATACCCTTGACATTTTCGAGTTACCTCATGTACCCTTGAGATTAGGAACTAGTAGCTCATTTACCCTACTATTAACGGACTTCACTGTTCCATTAACATTCCCTCCCTTAATTCATTCTTTCTCCTCCATTATTCTTATTTCGTCTCTTCTTCTAATTCACATAGGAAATTTAGCAACAACATAATTTCTCTCTAAGTCCAACTAACGATCAAAAATCAAGTTGAGAAGCTCAAACTTTGACCAAATTCTAGTTGCCAAATCTTATGAATTTAAAGGAAAACGAACCTTTTGGTTTCAAAAGTTCAACACACTTTATAAATCCAAATTTTCCAATCTATTGAATTGAATCTTCACTTCGTTTGGTCAAATGAGAAGGTTTGTTACACGGGAGTTTACTAGTTAAAATTAAACACATCTTTTGGGTTCGAATTGCAAGGTCGTTGGTAAATCAATCACATTAAAAGAGAGAGAATGAAATTAGGGTAAATCCAAATTAAATATGGTTGATTAAGGGAAGGAAGAGAAATGGAGAATGTTAAAAGACAGTGACATTTTAAGAGGTAAGGCAGATGACCATTAACCTCTAATCTCAAAGTACATGAGATAATTCAAAAATAGCAGAGATATATTGGATAAATTTAGCTACTGAAAATCCAATAACTTTTGCTGAAAAAAATCATAAAATATCAGGAATTTGAATTATGCATGGGCAAACGTAAAATGATAACATTGTGAATTTGCGATTATATCAATTAAATACACTTTTATATTTCAAGATGCAAATGAGAGACAAACGCAGGACAAATTACACAACAGATTCAAACAAGTGGACCTATTGCACATACCACGTGGTACTCAAAGGTGGATGATATAAAATGTGCATGACGGCATGAGTTTTGAAGCTGCATGATCAATGGGCAGTGGCCCACCACAAGATCGGTAGTTACATAATTTAGCTTCCGGCTTAAAATAACAATGTCAAGCACTAGGAGTTACTGTCCAAAAAAATCGTGTATAAATCATTTATCAGTGTTACAAGAAAAAATTTACCGGATAACCATGACCGTTGACCAGTGACCATCAATGCTGCAACTCTGCAAGCACAACTCTGCCCACCAATGCAGAACCATGCCTATAGTAAACACCTCCTGCATTCACAAAATCTCATGCCTGGTGTACAACTGAGGCTACACTAACCTTTGTGAGAATTGGAGTCAGTGAACATTACACTGCTGCAGTATGGGATGATCATAATCAACATATTTTTCCCAAAGTGGTTTGTACTTTTCAATACCAATCTTCAACCATGGCTTGGAATTACCATTGTAATGCAATACAGCCCCCTTTGCTAACAACTTGGCATCCACATTCGTGTACCCCAATCCCAAGACGTGCCAAGAGGGATCCAATGGCTCGGTCAAGCCATAGAATGTCAACAACCCAGGTGGAAGAGTACCWAGTTTCCACAGTGTACGGTCTATGTTCTTTTCTTGCCAATAGTGGTAGATTCCCGTGACATTCCTTTTCCTCCATTCCACAAGGTCAAACACGTTCATCCCAAATGCCCACCCACAGGCATCCGGATCAAAATGTGACCGTATAAGAGGGTGAGAATAATTCAAATATTTGTGATACCGATGAAAAGTTTCCATACATGTCTCAACTGCCCCATTAACATTGCCATTCAGATCGATAGAGAATAGAGGAGAGATATCCTTCTGAACAACAATATCATCATCTAGGAAAACCACCTTCTTCAATGCTGGATAAACTTCCGGGATATAAAACCTAAGATGGTTCAGCATTGAGAGGTACTTTGGGTTCCTGAATTTTATTGGTGTTTTGTTGTCATCATTGCTGCCAGAAAAGTAATAACTTTTAGTTTCTGAATCTTGGAGCTGCTTCAGGACAGGGACATACGATGCATTAAGCCAACTAAAGTCCTCAATCTTTTGAACCTCAACTGTTACTCCACGGAAATCATTCAATGAAAACCAGGCTTTCATAGGTGCATAATTAACCTCATCAGTTACAAGGTGGAAAACAACCTTCTCTGGGTGTTCAGAATTTAGAGCAGTTGAATTTATTACAACTGATGTTGCAAGTATGTTGTCAGAGAAGATACAGAAATGATAAAGGCTGTTATCTTCAAGTTTCCACATACTTGATTTTCTTTCAGAAAGCCTTCTCTGTACACTTGGATTCCTAAACCATTCAGTTGTAAGCCTCACACCAAGACAATAAAGGCTTTTTGGGACTTCCTCTGCTGCAATTTGACCATATTTTGAACTTTTATCACTCACAGTACTCATTTGTTCTTCAAGAGACTGAATTTTGGCCTTTAATCTCATAATCATGGTTGCACTGTCATAATGAAGTTGCTGAGCTTGGTAAAGCAGAAGAGCCATGTCTTTAATAGCAGTTTCTGACTCCCTAATTGTCAAAGGGCTTCGTCTCGTGGCAGCATTAGAAAGGAGAATCTGTGAGTTGCGAATCTGAGCACTTAGCTCCCATGCAAATTGAAGGTTGTTGCTTTCTTTAGCGATCACAACTAGGGATTTTGCTAAAGCAATTTGATCACTAAGCTGCCTCGTTAGTGAAGTTGGGCTCAACATCTCATCCGTAACATTAAGGCCTTCTAAAACTCTATCTTGCCTATAAGACCTCTGCATAACACATAAGAAAAGTCTGTCAAAATAGCATTACCATATTCTGATCATCATATAAAACATCTGCAGAGTCAGCCTTGGGAGAAGAGTATCAAATTTACTCTATAAAGAACATAAAGCAGAAACGATACAAGCAAAACCTGGCCTAAAAAGATGAAACAGAACACTATCAACAACATAACTCCTCCTAAAGCAACACCCATCTTTTCATATGATCGCTCCCAAATTTCCCTCTCGACTCCAATTTATTAATTATTGCATTAAAAATGTAAGAAAACATTTAATGAATGTTTATAAAAGTGCTTTAATTTAGGTAAAAGTTTAGGCATATTAATAAAATATAACTATAAAATATCTTTTTTTGTTACAAACAAAACCTGATTTTGAAATAATTTAAAGTAAGAAAGATCAAGTTTTAAATTTGGAGTAATTTGTATTTTATTTAAAAACCAAGCATCAGATTGGGAATTATGTGCTTGTTGCTTTTTTAAATAGATGAAACAAAAGGGTAATTTTTGTGAGATAAAAAAATCCTTTGTTGCATCTATTAAAAACCGGAGGAAGTACTAAACTACTAATTCTATAAAGTAAAGAGAGAAAGAGCCTAGACCAATTTTTAATGTATTGTGCATTTATTATATGTTAAAAAAAATTAGGAATAATGTATTATAATGTGACTGAGGTTAAAAAGTAAAAATTGATTGGAGAGAGTGTGTGTGAAAAGGGAAAAAGTAAGGGTAAGTGGAAAAGGTAAAGAAAGGTGGGGTTAAAAAGCAAAAATAGATTGGATAGAGAGTGTACCAAAATAAAATAAAGCATAAATTGCACASAACATTGAAAATCGGAGGGAGTAAATCATTTAGGAAGAAATTTCTTGTMCGWGAAACAAACTTCTCCAGCTCAAGAATTCCCGACAAACTTCCTATCCAATATTCATCAAATGTCCAACACCTTAAACAAAAGCTAGATTTCGTCACATACAGTCAAACTAAAAAMTTCTGAGCAGCCCTAAACAAGCTAATGAAATATTCAACAAACGGATTCATCACGAACAACACCTATTACTCAAAYCTTAAAATTGATTCACCATATATACATGATACATCAAACAAATAAAAGGCATGTATCAATGTGAGTGATCCTCAAACAACAGCAGAACTCAAGGAACTTGAGACATCCGTACCAGACAGGCAGACACTTCTAATCAGTCCAACATTCTGATCAAGTCTTTAGTAAGTGAGTAACAAGGTAGCAGTTGAAGGCAATAAGTTAAAAGGAAAGCTACAGCTGACAATTCCATACGTTGCATTCAGTGGGCTTTCCTGCTGCCAGTCATGCCTGAATAAATAGAGGGGAGTTACGTAGGTGATGTATACTTTTGTCATCACATGACATGAACCAACCCCATTTATGGAAGATTAAGGCTTTGATTGATTGGCTGCATAGAAAAACTTACAATTTATTTAGATAATGAAAGTTGAGACTGAACCGCTTAGAAACAATTACTCCCACCGTATCAGAAAAAAACACATCAAAACGCATCAAACAGAGGAGGCAYGGACTCCTAGAGGAAATTTCCTAATAACATATTAGGAGAATAATTGATGTTCTAAGGGAGAGAAAATGGTGATAATTAACCACCATAACTAACACCACCTTTATCATCAACAACCACCACACCAACTCACTGACCACCCACCAACACCACCAAACACCGCCCACCAACTCGCACCACCACTTAACAACAGCACCCACCACCGCAATACAAAATTGCGCTACCACCCCACAGTACAACCCTTCGCTCCCCCATCCAGAAAACAAAACCAACGAAAACCCGCCGAACGAAAACCAGATCTCGAAACCCACAAAAAATCAGTTTAAGCTGATAATAAACAACCATAATCAACACCAACTTCATTCTCAATAACCACACAAATCATCCCCGAACACCACATATGGAAGTCAATGAGTTGATACTTGATACACTCGTGAACAACTCGTGAACAAACTCAATTAAAGCTCGGTTAAAGCTCGTTCATATATATATATAAACAAGTTTGAACAAAATTTCCAAGCTCGATTAATAAACAAGCCTTGCTCGAATAAGGTAATATTCGGCTCGYTAAAGCTCGTGAACAACTCGTTCAAGTTCATTAATGAGCTCGTCCATAATGATTAAATAYTTGTTTTAAGCTCTTTCGTTTTTGAATTTCTATTATATTAATTTATAGTATCAATCATTTAGATGCTCGAAAAATATACARGTCTTCTATTAGATWTGCTAAATTTTTTGGTACAATATATATTTTCGATTATTTACGTTTGCGCAAAAATTAAATTTAGAAATTAATTAACAATATAGATGTACATATTAAGTTCATTTAAGCATATGGTCATTTAGATGTGAGTTAGCTTGGCTYGAACTCGCTCGAATATATAAACGGGCAAGCTCCAGCCAAGCTYAAACATTGCAGAATTAAACRAGCCAAGCTCGAACAAGATTTTTGAAAGCTTCGTTATGTTCAAACTCCACTCGAGCTCATTTAATGTTMTTCAAGCCTAGCTAGAATATGTTATTACTCACCTCGCCTCGTGATTAGAATAGAGATTAGGTCATTATTATTAGCAATATTTTATTTTTATTTGTCGGATAAAATCAGATTATATCCAYAGATATAGATAATATTTGATTGTTAGAAGTCGGTTATGATATTTTAAGTTGTTAGTAGTCGGTTAGTATATTTTCAGTTTGTTAGGAATTAGTTAAGATATTTTGAGAATATTACTTTGTTAGGATATTATCTGTTAAGATATAATTAGTTATTAGATAGATATAATTAGTTGTTACAAGGATGTGATTTAATATCTTATCCTAGGTAGTTTGTTTTCAGTTTTGTTTTGTACTATAAATATGCGGCRAAGCAGTTAATAAAATTCAGTTTTCAATTTGCATAAAAAYTATCCTTCTTTGTTAATTCAAAGAAAACTCTTGTGAGTTCTTTGGTTGGTCCGRGAATTCATTTGATTAACTAMTTAGACGGTTGTTCCTTTTAGGAGCTAGTTCCTCTTTGGGAGTTGGTTTGTATGGGGATTTGAAGTTAATTTTATGTTTGTTCGTGTGTTTTTCGTGGAATTCAAGGGGTTTGTGAGCATCTATCTTATTAATCCACAGTAAATARGTATCACCTCGTTGACATCTCTAGCACCACACTAGCTTGCGGCCCCGAAATCAWACCCCAAACMCAGAATTCGAACATCCCAAAYCCCAAAAATTGAACCCTAAACCAAGATTAYGTTGGTTCATGGTCGTTCACGTCTTGTTGTGGTTGTCTCCATTCTTATTGTGGTAGTTTGCGTCCTGATTGTGGTGGTGGCGGTGGATGTCAAGTTACAAGTGTATGTGGTGGTGCAATTGTGAAGTTGTGACTASAGTGGTGRTGGTSAAATGTACTTAATGGAATTAAATTAGGGGTGACGTAATTATTGCTAATGATTTTAAGTTTTATTTATTATGAGTATTTGATATACTTTAATCATATTTTTTTATCTTCATAAGCATGGGTGTTTTGGTAAATTTACACAAAAAAAAGTTACCAAATTTAGTAAGAATAAAGTTGTTGGCAATTGTTGCATTTACTTTGTTACATCCATTAATGGCAATTGTTGATATTTTTTATTTTTATTTTTTTTCGGAGGGAGTAAGATGAAATTGAGAAGGCATGCCTAGGCGGCTAGGCATTTACCTAAATTTACAATGTGATGATTGCTTGAATATTCTAACTTTGTTCATTGCCTTCCTTTTACTTACACAATCACATTCATAGGGAGCTAACCTTCCCATTTCACAAAGTTCACAATTGTGGACCTTCCCATGATAGTGGCTTGCTTCCCATCCCATAAAAAAAAAATAAGTGGAGGTTAATCGAAAGGAAACCTTCACATCCCTTTTTGTGGGCTCCTTTTTTTTTTTTTAATAAATAGATGTGGGACCATTGCAATTAAACATAAACTGGTGGGGTATGAAAAATAGGAGAGAGAAAGCAAATGGGGAGCCCCATGAATGTCGATATGAAATTGTATGAWGGGAAGGTTCACAAGTGGAGTTAGTGGAAAGTGATGTGGACTAATGAGGTAAGGAGAGAGATAAATAGGGAGCTCCATGAACGTGGATACTATGAATAAGTTACCTAGTTTCAGAGTTTGGTTAAARTCAATTATAATACTTCGTATGTTTACTCGTTGCACTTSTAAAATTGCACACTCCTAGACATTTTTYGAAGAGCAAAGAGATAGAAAGAATGGGGAAATTACTCATAAGAGAGTCATTGTGAGAAGAGAGAKATAGGGAGAGTTTTTTGTCTAAGGGTAGCAAKTAATTTGAAATTTCTCTAAATAGAAAACATAGCAAGTAAAAACAAACACAGGGATGTACATGTGTTTTACCAATAGTAAATGGTAATTAGGGGTGTCAAAAGCTTTTGCATAATGTGACGAAGTTTCCTAACGATTAATTGCCAACAATATAGAGCAAAGAACAAGACTAGCTCCCAATTCTGTAAAGAAAAACTCACAAACGTKCATTACTTACATGTACCTTAGTAGTGCRCATCATCCAACAATCCATATGTTATTATCAAATAGCTACCGATTAATTGGACCTGACACATATTGTATCAAAAAAACTGGTATAACATATACAACTACTACTAAAAACTTCAGATCGAAACATTCTATACCAGAATAAAACCCCMRGTTTGTAATCCAATTTCAGAGCAAAYGCCTCCACATTCTAATGTATACCTTCAACTATGCACCTCACCCACTTGGTCACCCCGTCCTAAAAGATTCGATAAAAATCCCAAATAAACATACACAATCTCAAAACAGTCAACAGATTTCACCTATCCGATTGGCATACTCCAAGATGTTGTAATGGGCTAGCAGATATCTTAGCTAAAGATTGTCGTTGTAATTCTTATGGTAGTACTTTTGATGATGTAAATATGCTAMTTACTCCTTCCGTAGGGATGGACTTGTACCTAACGTAGAGACTTACAAACTCCTCCAAAATTCCCTATGAACTAAAGCCAACTTTGCATTAAAATTATTATTTTTTATATAAATAAAAATAAAAAAAAATAAAAAAACCTATCACAACCCATAACAAATGCCTCTACAATTGTATATTGTACAGTGCCATAACTGAAACCACAAATGAAGAAAAACCCCATTTAAAAACATCACTAATCATATCATTTCAAAGATGAATTGCCCCAAACTAACAAGTTTTGGTTTCTTTCGTGGGGAGGATAATTAACATAACCCAATTTTGTTCTATTTTATTTAAGATGGGGAAAAAAATTCCGAAATACACACCAAACATGCATCACAGATCACCAAAATGAAACGCTCAAAAAAGAAATCTAACATAAGATAAATAAAGAATGCAAAAATCCCAAAAAAATCATAACTTAATCAAATCAGTGTTCAGACAAAAAAAAATAAAAACCAGCACAAATTACCTTTGCTGAAGCAGGTTTTGACATGGGTTGATTATCTTTGCTGAGAAGAACAATGAAAAACAGCAAAATCACAAGTCCACACAACGCCAACCACATAAAATTAGAGTATYTCTTTCTATGTCGCCGGTTAAAACTCTGATTTCTTGGCCTCATTTTCGAATTTTTTTTTTTTCCCCTAATTCCTTATAAAACTAAAAAAAGAATGCAGTTAAAAAAAAAGTTCAAGTGAAATTAGAAATCAATGAGTTGGGAAGCAGAAAATTAGGCATGTGACGAGAGAAGAAAAGAGTGAAAAACAGTGTAGATCGACAATCCAGTAAAAGATCTTGGTAAACGAAAGAGCATTCTTTAGTTGATTATTGAAATTTGAAAAGGGTAAGAATGAAATGAGGAGATTGAAAATTGGAAATTGAACAAGAAATATTAAGGTTTTAATTAAATTCAACTGGCAAATATAATTATGGGTGTTACATAGCTAAAATGAGAGATTTTAGTGGCAGAAGTTTGTGTTGCTCACATGCATGAATGCTTACCCGTCGGTGTGATGTTATGACTTATGAGGATAGAGTAGCGCCTATAATTGATTTTGCATTTAATGATTTGGAACTAGTTGTTGTATTATCACTCTCAATTCTCAACGACCCTGTCGAGCTGAGTAGTAACTTTTTTGGGCTAAGCTTGTATAATGTTTAATGAACTCGAGCCCAGCTCGAATATAACCCAACTTCACAAGGAATTGTTACATTTTTTCCATAATTATTCGATTTATGGTTTAATATTCACGAATTTCTTAAGCAAAAACGCAAAATCGAGCAAAGCGGGGCATCCCGAGGAAGCCAAACATCCCGAGAATCGCAACAAAATCAGCTACAATCATATAAAATCACGCATATATTTCATATGATTTTATCTCGATTTTATTTCATTAAGATCTCACTATTCGAGGAAAGGCAAATCAGCCAAGTATCCCGAAAATCGCAATAAAATCAACCGCAATCATATAAAATCATGCGTATATGTTATATGATTTTATCTCGATTTTATTTCATCACGATCTCGCTATTCAAGGCAAGGCAAGGCAAATCGGCCAAAAATCTGGTAAGTGCTAGGCGCAATTGCACCCAGCATTGGACGTAATTACGCCCAAAACTTCCCTCTTTTTGGCCGAATTTGACCCTTGCCTATAAATAGGAGACCCCCTCATTCATTTCGACGAACTTTTCTAAACTTTGGACGATCTTGAGACGACTCAACTCTCTCTCTCTCTCGTCTAACTCTCTCTCATTTTCAAACACTCTTTCGCACTATACCTAGGAGGTTTTCGAGGGTTTTCAAGGCTCGACAAGGGTTCCTAAGGGTTCGAAGCTACGTCCTTGGTCTTCAACATCGTGTTGCGAGGTAGGTTTGAGGCTAACGTCTCAATTCTAAACCCCTTTTGCATGCTTGTTTAGAAATTCGACTTTCTTTGTAATTTGCATGTAATATTGACTAATAACGATTCAAAATTCAAATTAAGAGAAACCTTAAGGCATAACTTTCAATTCCTCATACGAGTGCTTCCATGCTTGTCTCACACATATAATATTCTTTAACAAAGACCTGCAAATTTCGTGTTTCAAGCCTAATAAGATAACTATGGACGACCGGCATTAGGCTCCTGGAATACGGAATTAACAACACATGCCACAACAAACTAGACACTATTTGCATAGTATTCTGTTAAACAACCCGCCTAGTAACTTTGCATGCTTAGGGTTTAAAACGGAAATTGTTTGTTGTTGTCTTTCAGACAATGAATTCGCAATAACTGAGTAGAGGCCGCTAGACGCTGGGGGGTACTGTGTACTACTTCACCTTACTCTTGTCCCAATCCAGACCTTTAGTGCACTACCAAACATGGAGTCCTTCGCCTTGCCTTATGCAATTATAGGCAAGGCTTAAAACAGGTTTCGCAGCTTCCTAAAATAATTGCGGTGGCGACTTCCTTTACTCATTTCGAGTATATACACACAACTCCAAGCATACTCACAATATGCAAAAGCAAGAATTCAATTCTAGCAAACAAATCGAGTCGCCCTTAAATTGGTCCCCCGAAGCAGGGGGACCGGACCAAGTCCGACCCGGCGCTCGTACAGTTTTCTGGCGACTTCACTGGGGAATTTCACTAAAGCTATTACCTTTAGTGTTGTGTGGGCAATACTCTAATTGTTATGCGATTTCAGTGTCCTTAAGACGACATTATGTTTAGGCATCCTACTTTAGGAACTTAGGTCGTTGGCACTAAGTTTCCGTTTTCTAGGCATCATATCTCATATAAGTGTGTTCTGCACTTGAGACAAGACCGAGGGGGCTAGCTTAAGATTGACACTAGTGCACTACCTATGTAACCAAGTCTTAAGCTTGATGCCCATCCCCACCATGACGCGTGGCTGCGTGCTCTACAAATCTGTAATGGTTTAAACCTCCTTTGTTCATCGCAGCGGGCTGGATGTGTTAGGGATCGTTCTAAGCCTAGTCCTGGGACCCTCTTGGAAACCCGGACTGACCCGTTCGATAACGTAGCAACTGACTCTAGGTCGCTGGACTTTTTTTTTCTTTTGCATATAGGGATCATGCTAGCGTGACAACGTGCTACGTGCTTTTAGACTAAGGACCCTAGCTTTGCATACATAACAAACAAGTCATTGAGTCATGTAACAGTCCTCATATAGCAAGGTGATCATTCCTTAGGCGTCGTAATGTCGAAGTGGTTGTAAACTAGAATCATTAGGCATTGCGTCCTTGTTGAGTCATGCAATTGTAAACGGAGGTCGGACCTTTTCTTTGCCTTTTCAAAAAAAAAAAGAAAAACGAAAAAATAAAGAAAAACGAAAAAATGATGACAAAAACAAGTGAAAAATGAAAATAAAAGGCGAAAGGCAAATTTCGGACGTTCATGCACTTTTACATTTTTTGAGTCAGTCAATAGGTAAGGGAATAATCACCCCTAAGACATGCATTGCATCACAGGTTGATTCGACATGGAACTTAACTTTCGATCTATGTGCAAACAAGGTAGGTACCAACGGTTGAGCTCGAAGACACAGGGTTCGTTCCACAGTTCTCAAGCAGCACTCCGTCAATCAACGCCATTGCACTAATGGATAGTGAAGACACTCGAATGGACTGGACTTTAGCTGATTTGAATGAGATCCTCAACTCATCGGCTTCCCTAGTCGCTCAGATAGAGAAGTCCAACATTCAGGTTCTCGAAATTCTTGAGGAAGTGATCCATGGCATCCTTAAGCACTATCAAGATTGGGTTCTGTCCAAAGGAGAAATAGCTTCTTCAGACAACAATTTGCAAGAATCAATTGGCGAGAATAAAATTTAACCAAAGCCAACGACCAATATGGTGGAGGCCATCACTTCTCACATGAACAAAGCAATGAAGAGGATCAATGATTCTCATAAAATCAAAACTATGGTGAAGGCACCTACAATTCACAACAGGCGCAAATACACTAGGATAGGAATGCCCTATGCCCAAGCCCTTAAGCACCTCAAGGCAATTTTCTAAATTACACCAAAAGGCCCTACTCCTAATCCTCCTTTGGAGAAAAGGCCTACTAAATGGAGCATAGACAAGTTTTGCAAGTTCCATAGAGGACATGGTCATGACACCGAAAAATGTCATACATTGATCTGAAGGAAGCAGTCCAAGACTTGATAGACAATGGTTGTCTCCCCTTTCCTCTCAAAAGCTCTAACCAATATGCCCAGGTGTCCATGATAGGAAAAGATGAGGATTCCTTCGACCCCACTACTCTCATCACACCAATCGAAGGCTTGTGTACGGGTGTGAGGCGTCACCTGGCCGGACTGGGTCCGGTCCCTCTGCCCCGCGGGGTACAGCCTCAGTCGAGACATCGTAATGCGAAGAATTGAATTCTTACTATTTTGCATAGTGTGCGTATGCTTGGCATTGAGGGTCATAGAAACTCGAAATCGAATAGAGGAAGTCGCCACCGCACTTCTTTTGGGAAGATGCGGAACCCGTTTGAAGCCTTGCCTATAATTGCATAAAGCAACGCGAAGGACTCTTTGTCTGGTAGTGCACCAAAGGTTTGGATTAGGGGACGAGGGTAAGGGCGAAGTAGTGCACATCACCCCCCACATCTAGCGGCCTCTACTAGGTTTCATTGCAAATTCACCAATTGTAATATTGAACAACATATATATGTCAGTATTGATCCTTAGTTGTTACTAGGCGAGTAGATTAATGCATGTAAGACTATTAATTGTTGTTGCTTTGATTTAGGTCAAGATTCAAGGATCCTAAACCATTTGTCCATAATTATCTTATTAGGCATGACAATCAATTAATAGGTCTTTAATTAGCAAAAATAATGGTGATTAGAGAAATAAGTACAAGACCATGAATAAGAGTATACAAGGAGGAACAAGGAGGAGACTTACCTCGTATCGCTATACAAGATAAGACAAAAATATAAAACAATAGTTAGATTTGAAATTGAAATCGCCTCGCAAAGTGCTATTTACATGAGAAAATCAAAGAAAAAGTTAGTATTGACAATAATATTGAAATCGAATTGAAAAAAAAAGAAAATAAGAGGTTTATTTACATGTTAATTGATGTTTAATAGTTTATTAATCAATATTACATGATTCAAAGTGATAAAAACACAAGCAACATCAAAGAATAATTAATGAGAAGAGAAGAATGAAGGAGAGAGTTTCTATGAGTTTTGTGGCCTCATAGGTTATACCAACAATGCGTGGTCGAACAATCCTCGAACGATTGCTTTGAATGCATATTATCTCTATCATAACTATACACATCTTCATGAATTTTAGAGATAACTACCTGTTGTGAACTAGGTTCTCCTATTTTGGCCATGACACATCTGTTCTGACTACTGTTCTCCTGAACTGGTTTGGGAACCTGTTTAAGGAAAGCAGTTATACAAACTTTGTCTTCTGATGAGTCTTCCTCCTCGTCTGAATCAGACTCTGAGTTGCCCCACACAGAAGCAACCATGGCTCTTTAAAACACTTGTTTCTCGTTCTTCATGCTTTGCCTATCCTTCCACTTGGGATAATTTTTGATGAGATGTCCAACTTCTCCAACTTGAAACAACCTGCATTAGAAGAGTTAGTCTTACTAGAGTTCTTACCCTTCATGAATTTTCTCTGGTTTTTGAAGTGCTTCTCAAAGCGTTTGGCCATCATGGCAATGTCATCTTCATCAACTATTTGTTTCAATGTAATGCCCTTTACTGGTTCCCTGTCTGTTTTGGCATCAACCAACATCTCATGTGTCATGAGGGAACCGATCAACTGTACTAGGTGACAACAGTTAAATCTTTTGTCTCATACACTGCAGTCATCTTTGCTATCCAGGCACCTGTAAGGCTTCTAAGCATCTTCCTTACAAGGTCCTCGCCAGTAAAGTTCTTACCAAGTAATTTTGGATCATTTACTATAGTCATGAAGCGTCCAAAGCAATCATTTATATTCTCGTTTTTGTTCATATTAAAAGCTTCATATTTTGACATAAGTAAATCAATCTTAGAATGTTTTACCTCGCTGGTACCCTTATATGCAAGTTCTAGGGTATACCAGATCTCCTTGGCTGACTGACATGCTGAGATCCTGTTGGTCTCGATCTCTGCAATGGCTTGCTATAGGATGGACATGCCTTTAGCTTTCTTCTTCAGTGTTTTGTAGTCTGTGCTTATGTATTCGCTTTCTTTCTTCACATGAACCACACCTGATGAATCAATTTGGTTGACCACGCTTGGACCATTCTTCACAATCATCCAACATTCATAGTCAATGCCCATGATGATGTTCTGCATTCTGTTCTTCCAACAGGTATAGTTCTTTCCATGGAAATTGGGAGGTTTTCTGTCGTATCCAATTGCTTGCATCTCCTGAGTAATCATGACCAACTTCTCTAGGTGTTAACCATATAAGAAGCTTAGGCTTTGATACTAATTGAAGGTTTCCCGAAGGT
Source organism: Bassia scoparia (assembly GCA_008642245.1). Taxonomy (NCBI): domain Eukaryota; kingdom Viridiplantae; phylum Streptophyta; class Magnoliopsida; order Caryophyllales; family Amaranthaceae; genus Bassia; species Bassia scoparia. Next base: position 15,146 of record SNQN01006337.1, on the reverse strand, counting down.
ACTCAACAGGGGGGGTGAATTGAGTGCCTATTAAAAATTTTGATTGTGTACTGTTTTAGTAGAGTAGACTAGTTGGACTGGTCTCGCAGCGGAATAAGYRTTGAACAGTAGGTAGAACGATATCGAGCAATAATAATAAAGACACGCAAATTTAACAAGGTTCACCCAACTCTGGGCTACGTCCTCCAACCCTAGTTACTTTTATTAAATTTATTCCGAAATAACAAAGCAACCCTAACTCCCAATGTACATGAACTCATACATACAATTGTCACCCCACACTCAACCCAAGTGTGCTAATCAGCACTTGAACTCACAAGCACTCGCTAATGAATTATCAATAGCTACCCAATCACCAACCCCTTCGTTGGTAATTCAACACAACTTACTTTTCTCTCACTTACTCACTTTATGAGTTTACAAGAGTATTTGATCGCTCAATTACTCACTTGAACAATGCTTGCTTTATCTAGGCTTTGGACTTTTTCTCTTTCTTTCTTTCTCTAAAAAATACACCTTTTAAGAACATGGAGAGAAGTATTTTTCGTGAGTCTATATGCATGG
>SNQN01006336.1:22556-36135 GCA_008642245.1 Bassia scoparia | reverse complement strand
CTTAGGATCTAATGATATTTTATCAGCTTCCTATGAGGCTTCAGCATTCGAAACAATGATTTCTGAATGTAATAGGACTATGCCTTTTGCTTATTCCTCGTCTTCTCATGACTGCTTTAATTTTGAAATTAATGAAAATGGACAAAACGATAACGAAATCATAAAAGCAATGGAAAGTCACGAACAACGAAATCTCGTTATCGAAGATACAGAGGAGGTAAACATCTCCAGCAGAGACCAACCACAAATGGTTAGGATATGCCTCAGTCTTACTGCGGAGGAACGAACGCAAATCATCGGGACGCTGAAAGAGTACCAGGATGTCTTCGCATGGTCTTACAGGGATATGCCGGGAATCGACCCARAAATTGCTGAACACACCATACCGCWGATTCCAGGGGCAAAACCCGTGAAGCAGAAGTTACGGAGAATGAAACCCGACATAGCACTCAAAATTGAGGAAGAGGTTGTCAAGCAWYTAGAAGCAGGTTTTATCAAAACTCTCCGTTACCCTAAATGGATCGCTAATGTGGTCCCAGTTATGAAAAAGAATGGAAAAGTTTGAATGTGCGTTAACTTTCATGAACTGAACAAAGCAAGCCCAAAAAATTACTACCCTTTGCCACACATAGACATCTTGGTGGATAACACAGCAAACCATGCCTTACTATCATTCATGGATGGGTACGCGGGATACAATCAAGTGAAAATGGATGAAAAACACATGAAGAAGACAACCTTTATTACACCATGGGGAACAWTTTGCTATACAGTCATGCCTTTCGGTCTAAARAATGCAGGAGTCACCTATCAACGGGCTGCCACTACCCTTTTGAATGACATGATGCACAAGGAGGTGGAAGTATATGTTGATGATATGATAGTAAAAGCAAAAGAACGAAGAGATCATGACACCGTCTTAAGGAAGTTCTTCGAAAGACTCCGAAAATACAAGATGAGACTCAATCCACAGAAGTGCGCCTTCGCAGTGACCTCCGGTAAGCTCCTAGGATATGTCATCAGCAGTAGAGGCATTGAAATTGACCCATCAAAAATCCAAGCTATAATGTCTCTCGAACCACCATCCAACGAAAAGGAAATTCGYGGATTCCTGGGCYGCCTTCAATACATTAGTCGATTCATATCCAGGCTCACTATGGTGTGTGAACCGATCTTTCACAAACTCAAGAAGAACGAACCTACAGTATGGGATGATGATTGTCAACAATCTTTCAACAAAATAAAGGAGTACATCTCTAACCCTTYTGTCCTCTTACCACCTGTTCCGGACCTACCTTTACGGCTTTACCTCACTGTCACACAAACTGCCGCAGGATCTATGCTTGCTCAAGAAGTGAAAGGAAAAGAAAACRCAATATATTAYGTAAGCAAGAAATTTCTGGAATACGAGACAAGGTACACAAACACTGAAAGACTTTGCTTGGCATTGGTGTGAGCCACTAAGAAATTACGACATTGTCTCCTCACTCATACCGTTCACATTGTTTCAAATGCCAATCCATTAAAATATCTCTTGGAAAAACCCGCTATGAACGGACGACTATCCAGATGGGTGGTAATGCTCTCAGAATTCGAGCCGTGACTAATATTGATGATTTTTCGTCGGGGCTACTAAAGCGTTCTAAATTGGTAAGCTATGATTGTATGGAAATGTAGCTTGAGAATGTTCTTGAGGCGGTACCTCTAACTTGTCGAGCTTTAGAGAAGATAGTGTTCACGGTGCATGTACTTCTTTCTCAGTGGCAAATTTTCTCTCCTTTATTTAGACATCGAATAACTTGGAAGCTTTATAATGAAGTGTATTTTCGACGCTTGAAATTTTTATAAGGCGCTTTGGGTTCTTTTGTAGAAAAACAATATTAATTTTACTCAACTCTTTGATTGAAATTAAATTGGATCTTTCTTATTCAATATTGATTTATTAGGGGCATAATGCTTCATGTGTAGCGCGAATGATCTTTTAGCTAGGTTGTATTGGACTTGAGTAACTAGGGGATAATGTAGGCACAGAACGTGCCGTATCAACCGACCAAGTTATAGAGTGGTGTAGAAATGTGATGTCACAAAAGAACTCTGTCGGCGTAGATATGAAAAATCGAATATGTTCATAAATAGGTATTTTGTTGAGTATAGCAGCCGGTGGCACTTGGAGTAGAGAACAAAGAATATGATAAGGAGTGGATAATTGCGTTAATCTTTTAAGACATTAATACATCAGACAAAATCTTCAGTGGAAATGTGTGAAATAACAGTTCATGGTTGGAGTAATGTGAAAGGACGTGGATCAACCGATGAATTTATCATTTAGTGGCAAGCATAATTTGGGAGAAAAGCAGCTATGATTTTTTTGAGGAGGAGTAGAAGAATAGCTTTAGAGGACATAAGCGAGAAAAGATGTACATATAGTAATGCATAAGTCGAACATTACCTGTGGTCGATCGAGAGGACAATATAATGGGGTTGCAGGAATTAGTCTGATGTAATGCATTAATTATGTTCAGACATTGGCTCAGATGAGTCTGAATCCTAAATTCGTTTGACTACATATGACCCTAGTATCGAAAGGCGCCAAGTTTTCATGCGCATCATCAAGCACTTTTAAGGGGAGAGACCAGAAGACAGCTGCTCAAAACATGAAATAGACGGACCTTGGTTTTCAAATCTAGAAGTTATTAAAAGTAAATGAATACCTCCTCACGATCAAAGAAGTTGCAAGAGCCTAAGACATTTGGCCTCTCATGTCGTCTGAAAGATGGACGAGTTATACAAGAAAGGCATCAGCGTTAATCGACGCTGTATCTCACACTGACGCAAAAATAGTCAATGTCACGTACTGACGGAGTATAGGGCACGCACAATATCAGCCGGAAAAATGCTAGCAGAAAGCCTGACCCTGGGTACTCTGGATAACTATGAAAAGATTTGCCCGAGTTTTGTCAAAAAGTGCGACACATGCAAAGGCTGCAAACTACGATAATATTGCCGTCACGCTACTCAGACCGTTACTTCTCTTGGCTTTCTCAACATGGGAGATGACCAAATCAGAAATATAAACCTCAGAAAGGAGGCAGTATTCACTACGGTGCCATTGATATCTCACATAGGGTGCGAAGTCACTCCTATCGACCTAAGTCAAAGTATGGCAAATCATTGAGACAATTTCACATATTATCGCTAGTGGAGTGCACACTGTGAGAAATCTAGCGATAATTGGTACCTGCACTCCGAAAGGAAATGCGCGCGTTTGATTGTCAAAATACAAAATTTACTCACAATATCCTCACATTCGGCAGCTCAAACCAGTGAGCAGATAGCAGGAGCAAATAAGAATATAAAGAAATCATGCGCAAAATGACTGAAATGATCTAAGACTGTGCCTCATAAGCTCACACTTCGCAGTCTTGGGATAGTCAACATTCAATAGGATTGCCACTGGATATTCCCTTCTTTCTCTCTGTCTAGGTTACATAAGGCGGTTCAGATCAATGCATTAGAAATGCCCATGCACCTCGTACTTGTAATGGAAAAGTAAACGTCCCAAGCTGAGTGGCCGTGCAGGAGTATGAGAGGTTTGTTAGTGTGCTTTTTGTACGAAAAACGTCTCTCTGCTCTACAACACACATGTTTATCCATAAGGGTATGAGACTTTTATCAACAAGGCGTAAATACCACTGAATAATTAAGAAGGTGATTGGTCTAAAGCATTGCGGAAAATATCCTAGATCCCACGTGAAGTTTCGTCCAACTGGGAAGGCACATTACATGTCAAGAAGATCTTCAGGGGGGGCGGGGCAATTACAAGACATGACTGGCGATGAATTTGCAAGTCACCATAACATCAAGAAGTTACAAGAGATCACATGAAAGCAACGCAAAATATAATGACTTAATTGTTTAAACGTACTACGAAAGGCCGACTCACAATGGTTACGTAGCGAACTTCTTTGAGTGCGGTCCCTTTAATAATAAACCCCATTTTTTCCCTATTGATCGTGCTAATAAGGTTAATGGTTGTAATTATTTGCAAACTTGTAAATATTTAAATAATGACAATATAATAAATGTTTACGAAAGCAAATGAAATACAATTATCTAAATTGACAATGGATGCGAAAAATATAGACATGGCTCGCAGGCTATAATAAAAGCGATGAATTAAAGTAGTCAATCTTTCTTCTCTTTCTCTTCTCACTTGAACATCTTCATTTCCACGCCACTCGTCACATCATTCTTTTTCCACACTTTCTTTTTAGGCATAGTCTTCACTCGAGTGCGGCCTTTGACATCTTTTGAGTTTCACATTAAGCGGGCTAATCGACTCCAAATAGGAGCAACTTTCGTCCTAGTCTGTCATGACCGGAGTAGCATAAGTCTTCTCTGAACGCTTGGTGGTAGGATCAGATAAAGTCTTAGATTTTCAAGGGTCGTTTTCTAGTCAATCTTTCCTCTCCGCAATTCTGTAATCCACACGACCGTCGAGTCATTAGCAAACTTCCACTTCTTATAAAGTCGAGAAGTAGTCGCGTCATATCATCAACAAGTCTAGCACAATTAATCGAGCTTAGTTGACCACTCAAGTCACCCCACTTCTTCAGAGATCGACTCATGATAGGCCATTAGTGCTCCAAACGACATCAATGGTCCGGAATCAATTGCTTCCTACCATATTATCCTATAGTCTGTAGAGTAGTGGAAGTCAAAGTCCATAAGCCCATTAATTTGCGTCAGCCTTCTCGATCATCCGAAGTCATCATTCTTTCAACATGCCACCATGGAATGACCCAACGAATGGTGAAGTCTTTGTTTGCAAAATATTGGGCCCAYCCATCATCAGAGCGGGGCGTATGCAATCTTTTGCGAGTACAGTAGCTTTTAGTGTTGTAAGACTCCATGTTTTCAGGAGGTGCAATCAAAGTCAAGCGTTCCATTAACCATATCTGATCAGAATAGAAAGGGGAAAATATATTACAAAACAGGAAATTACTACTTTGGTTAACAAAATCAAAGAATGTAACTTTACCTGCAATACGTAGGGACAACAGGTCATCGGTACATTCGAATCCTTCTTGAGATCATCCAGAGCAAGCAATAACTCTCCGCAACATAGCAAGGAAGGAGAACGCCCAACTTCACATTGTTCGACAATAGCAATAACGGGCGCAAAACCATAATTTTTCTGACTTGTGAGGGAAAAGATAATGACAAAAAAAAGCAATAAATGAGGGCTCTTCTCCTATGAGCCGCACTAATCCATCCCATGGCCCGGAAGTGACCGATAAGCTTGAGCAAATTCACCTCATCATCGTGCACAATTTCAGAAACTTTACGCTTGTCAAGGCCAAGGATATTCTCAAAGAATTGGTAGAAAAATTCAAACAAGTCAGGAGAACAAGGAGGAAGATCTTTAGGCCATCCACTAATCGCACAAATTTTTCCTCGGGCAAAGGAGTAATTTCGTTGTTGTCGAAACAAAAGGAATGTGCTCTGGGATCACAAAATCTTATGGCAGCACGAAGGAAGGGCATATCAAGTTGCATTAACCTTAAATTTAGGAGTATTCCGCAATGATGATTACGCATCTCACCTTTTAATGAATTAGAGAGGTCATGAATCCAGGCATCAAGAGCAAAAATCATGGCACGAGCCATCACGAACGCAATCACGAACTTTGAAAGAGATTTTAGAGTGTTAATTTGAAGTATGGAATAATCAAGGGGGGCTACATGCCTATTTATAAGAGTAAAAAGACGTATTTCAGGCTCATTAAGATAGATATAAACAATGCGGAAACGAAAGATAGATAGGAATACGGGTAAAGAACGAAAAAAGTAGCCGCAGATCACCATATATACGGTGGRTCTAATCGTATATACGGTATTCTAGACCGTATACACGGTTGGCCAGACCGTATATACGGTCAGTCTATCCCCATCCTACGTGTCAGCACACTTGGCARCTGACTGGGCCTCYTGTCGTACTTCTCTGCCTGAAACAAAGGGGTTTCTACGCATATTTCTACGCTCAAATATGCACATCCACGATGAAAAGGAGAAGAAACATCAAAAAAAGACGAGTTTACGARGCACAGATTACTACCAAACGATGCTAAGTTTGTCTCAGTTAGTTGTTCTTTTAGGAAATCGAGTCAATACTGTCATCAAAACTCTCATGCATGCATACATACCTGTCTCTTATACACATCTAGATGTGTATAAGAGACAGATGCATTTGATGTATGGAAACCTTCTAACATTAAAGCATGGTGAACAAGGATCAATTCAACACACGCAATTCAAAGCCATTCACAATGTACACATCATGTGCTTAATTCTTAAACACAATTTTCAAATTAAAGCATGGTGAAAAGCATAAATAAGCCTCAAAGCTCCATCATCAATGGCAATGAATTCAAAAGGCCCAAGCCAGGCAAAAACAAGTAAAAGCATCAACCATCCAAGCAAAGARTCACTATTCAAGTAACAACAAGCATCCAAAATGAATTAATCAAGCAAAATCAAAAATCCCAAAATTGACAAAACCTAGGAGATTAGAAACAAGGGAATACCTTAATCTTCTATATATGATCTTGTGAAATCTTCAAGGAAAGAGCAAGGAGGAACCAATCCAAGGAGGAATTCAAAGCACTACAATGGAGGAATGACTCTTAAGAGGCTTGAGCACACTTGAACAAAGTGAGAAAATGAAGAAACAAGCTCGACATAAGGTTAAAAAGCACCCAAAAACGCGTAAAATACGACCAAAAATAACCGTATATATGTTTTGCAGAACCGTATATACGGTATACATAACCGTATATACGATATCCGCAGCTGTATATACGGCTATGTATGACAGGGCATACACGTGGCAGCCACGTCAGCTCAGTTCTAGCCTGCATTCTTCTTGTCACGCACTCACGCCACTGTTTCAACGCTCTAACGGCTATTCTACTTCGCGGGAATTCTAAATCCCATGTGTCCAATACTCCACAAATTACCGAGTTGCTCTTTTCCATCACAAAATCATCAAAACATTACATTCCCAATACGACACTCATCGCCACACGCGACCTCCCCTTTGCACATATACGCCTATGCGACACTCATCGCTATACGTGATATCTCCTTTACACACATACATGCTTATACGACATTCATCGCTATACGCAATTGTTGTTATACGCACCCACTCCTCTACACACATACACGCATATACGGCATTCATCGCGATTGTTGTTATACGCAACATTCTCCTCGAAAAGCCAAGGTCAGTCGTAGGGCACTACTAGAAAAACACGCACGGGCGACCGAAATTAGCGACCGATATTTTGTCGGTCGCTATAGCGACCGTTAGCGACCGAATATTCGGTCGCAGAATTTAGCGACCGACAAATCGGTCGCTAGGAATGTTTTAGCGACCGATTGCTCGGTCGCTAAAGGAATTCATCATTGGCGGTTGAAGCATTTTTCATTGAAAAATTTTAGCGACCGACGAATCGGTCGCTAATAGCGACCGATTTCAGGATCGGTCGCTAATAGCGACCGATTCGTCGGTCGCTAAAATTTTTCAGAAAAAAAAATTCAATACAATTAAACCCCAATCTCGTTCCTTCACAAAAATCAAACCCCAAATCGACTTCCCTCCGACTTCCCTCTCACTTCACCAAAATCAAAACCCCAACCCTCTCTCTTCCCTCTCACTTCCCTCTCACTTCCCTCCGACTTCCCCGCCGGCGACAAGGTGGTCCCACCACCGGCGCCTCCCTTTCTCCCTCTCCTTTTCTCGCTCTTTCTCTCTCTCCTTCGTTCTCCCTCTCTCTCCTTCGTTCTCCCTCTCTCCTTCGTTCTTCCTCTCTCCTGCGGCGGCGGCACAAGAACCGCCACCACTACTACCACCGCAGGCAGCAGCGGCAGCAGCGGCAGCAGGCCCTCGGCCTCCCTCCTGCGTCCCTCTCCTTTTCTTCCTCTTTCTCTCTCTCCTTCGTTCTCCCTCTCTCTCCTTCGACTGGCAGTGGGGTTGCGCTGCTGCTGTTGTGTGGTTGCTGTGTGGTTGCTCGAGCTAGATTTCGTGAATTAGGTATTCTTCTTTCCCCCAATTTTCCAGTAGATTTGCTTATTCATTTATAATTTTGTTCAAATACTGAGTTTTTCCCCCAATTTAACCCTAATTTTGTTTGAAAATATGGGGCGAAATTATGAGGTTTTGGTGCGATTTGGAGGCCCGTTTTTGGTAAAATTGCTGCTGTCCCGGGCTCGTTTCAGCAGCATTTTTCATCCTTGTTCGTTTTATTCTCGCGTTCTCGGATTCTTGCTGCAATTAAACTTGGAGGATTTTAGGAGTTGTTTATACACTCCTTAAGGTATTTAAGTTCTTCTTTAATTTTAGTTTAATTTTCAGTTTTAAATCCTTGAATTATTTCATGATTTGAGCTTGAAATTAAATTATTATAGTGAGTTTGAGCTTTTGAACTTGAATATGCACTATTGTTGTATGTTGAGCTTGAATTGAGCACTATGAGTCTAAGCTTAAATTGAAAATATTGTTGAACTTTGGATTTGAGCACTATTGTTTTGTTTTTAAAGTTTTAGTTTGAATTTTCGAATTTATCTTGCAATTTCAATTTTTCTGAAGTTTTTTTTATCGAATTTTTTGAGTTTTTGAGTAATTTTTTTGCTGATGATGATAATATCTATTCAGTGGGGATTCAGTTTATTGAGCTTTGGGGAGGTGTTATTGTGATTTTTTTGGGGATTCAGTTAATGTGAGCTTTGGGGAGGTGTTATTGTCGAAATTTCTGCTCTAATTGAACCTTAATTTTGCTGGAATATGTAGAATATGCAGATTTACAAACGTGCTCTAAATGACTATATGGCAATTGCATTCGCCTTATATTCTGATTTTGTCAAAGCTTGTTAAACGGCATGTATTTAACTTGGGATTCCTTTGCATACAAACGTGCTCTGCGTGGGCCGTCTAGGGAGGCGATGACCCTAGATGGGGCGCAATCACATGCAACACATATTGGCTTAATCGAAATGATTACAAACATGTGGGAGATTATACTACTCTGTTGCTTATTTTTATCGAGTATTTTCTCACATTTATTGAATTCAAAAGTGTGAATTCAGGTATTTGGCATTGTGGTGTTCAGTTGTGGTTCATATTGTGTTGCTGTTTTATGGTCAACTAAATCAAGCGACCGAGGAAGGAACCGCAACCGATTAGCAAGAAGGCCAAAGAAGTGATGGTAACGCTTTCTTCTTTGTTTACTTCGTATATATTTGATGTTTAGGGCGGAATTCCGGCTTATAAGCCGATGAGTACGAATAGAATTGCTTTTATATGCTTTGCATTTGATGTTTAGGGCGGAATTCCGGCTTATAAGCCGATGAGTACGAATAGGATTGTTTTTTTATGATTTGCATTTGATGTTTAGGGCTACAAAACTCGTAATAGGTTGCGTTTGTAGAAGTTAGGCCCGAAAAAGGCCAAAAATGGCCAAAAATGACCCAAATTGAACTTGTCGTGTCTAGACGTGTGTAACCAAGACTTAGAAAGCTTAAGTGAATAATTTAAGACTTGTATGAGCTTCAAAAACTCGTAATAGGTTGCGTTTGTAGAAGTTAGGCCCGAAAATGGCCAAAAATGCCAAAAAATGGCCAAAAATGACCCAAATTGTACTTGTCGTGTCTAGACGTGTGTAACTAAGACTTAGAAAGCTTAAGTGAATAATTTAAGACTTGAATGAGCTTTAAAAACTCGTAATAGGTTGCGTTTGTAGAAGTTAGGCCCGAAAAAGGCCAAAAATGCCAAAAAATGGCCAAAAATGACCCAAATTGAACTTGTCGTGTCTAGACGTGTGTAACCAACACTTAGAAAGCTTAAGTGAATAATTTAAGACTTGAATGAGCTTTAAAAACTCGTAATAGGTTGCGTTTGTAGAAGTTAGGCCCGAAAAAGGCCAAAAATGCCAAAAAATGGCCAAAAATGACCCAAATTGAACTTGTCGTGTCTAGACGTGTGTAACCAACACTTAGAAAGCTTAAGTGAATAATTTAAGACTTGTATGAGCTTTAAAAACTCGTAATAGGTTGCGTTTGTAGAAGTTAGGCCCGAAAATGGCCAAAAATGCCAAAAAATGGCCAAAAATGACCCAAATTGTACTTGTCGTGTCTAGACGTGTGTAACTAAGACTTAGAAAGCTTAAGTGAATAATTTAAGACTTGAATGAGCTTTAAAAACTCGTAATAGGTTGCGTTTGTAGAAATTAGGCCCGAAAAAGGCCAAAAATGCCAAAAAATGGCAAAAAATGACCCAAATTGTACTTGTCGTGTCTAGACGTGTGTAACCAAGACTTAGAAAGCTTAAGTGAATAATTTAAGACTTGAATGAGCTTCAAAAACTCGTAATAGGTTGCGTTTGTAGAAGTTAGGCCCGAAAAAGGCCAAAAATGCCAAAAAATGGCCAAAGATGACCCAAATTGAACTTGTCGTGTCTAGACGTGTGTCACCAACACTTAGAAAGCTTAAGTGAATAATTTAAGACTTGAATGAGCTTCAAAAACTCATAATAGGTTGCGTTTGTAGAAGTTAGGCCAAAAAATGGCAAAAAATGGCCAAAAATGGTCAAAATTGTACTTGTCGTGTTTAGACGTGTGTAACCAAGACTTAGAAAGCTTAAGTGAATAATTTAAGACTTGTATGAGCTTTAAAAACTCGTAATAGGTTGCGTTTGTAGAAGTTAGGCCCGAAAATGGCCAAAAATGCCAAAAAATGGCCAAAAATGACCCAAATTGTACTTGTCGTGTCTAGACGTGTGTAACCAAGACTTAGAAAGCTTAAGTGAATAATTTAAGACTTGAATGAGCTTCAAAAACTCGTAATAGGTTGCGTTTGTAGAAGTTAGGCCCGAAAAAGGCCAAAAATGCCAAAAAATGGCCAAAGATGACCCAAATTGAACTTGTCGTGTCTAGACGTGTGTCACCAACACTTAGAAAGCTTAAGTGAATAATTTAAGACTTGAATGAGCTTCAAAAACTCATAATAGGTTGCGTTTGTAGAAGTTAGGCCAAAAAATGGCAAAAAATGGCCAAAAATGGTCAAAATTGTACTTGTCGTGTTTAGACGTGTGTAACCAAGACTTAGAAAGCTTAAGTGAATAATTTAAGACTTGTATGAGCTTTAAAAACTCGTAATAGGTTGCGTTTGTAGAAGTTAGGCCCGAAAATGGCCAAAAATGCCAAAAAATGGCCAAAAATGACCCAAATTGTACTTGTCGTGTCTAGACGTGTGTAACCAAGACTTAGAAAGCTTAAGTGAATAATTTAAGACTTGAATGAGCTTCAAAAACTCGTAATAGGTTGCGTTTGTAGAAGTTAGGCCCGAAAAAGGCCAAAAATGCCAAAAAAATGGCCAAAAATGACCCAAATTGAACTTGTCGTGTCTAGACGTGTGTGAACAACACTTAGAAAGCTTAAGTGAATAATTTAAGACTTGAATGAGCTTCAAAAACTCGTAATAGGTTGCGTTTGTAGAAGTTAGGCCAAAAAATGGCAAAAAATGGCCAAAAATGGTCAAAATTGTACTTGTGCATCAATGTCATTTTCTTTTTCTTTGGAATTGTTTTAACTAATTATCCTATAATTTGCAGGAAAAATATACTCAGAATTTGTTTTGTCGCAGATGGACGCTTTCATGAGGCAGTTCGGCTATCCGCCTCCCTTTCCAAGACACTTCCCCGACGATCGCATAGACGGTTCTGGAGCTTTCGTAGCATCGTAGCAGTTATTAGTTAGATTTGGATTTATTGTATCGTATGTTGTTATTTAGGACATTTTAGAATAGTAGAATTTTAGAAAATATACTCCGTTAATCATCCGTGTACTACTACTTGTTTTATATCTAATATAAAAATTTTTTTTAGTATATTTATTCTTGTTTTTGTCAGTAATTAATTTTATTTGTTTTTATATTACATTTACGGAAAAAATTAGGTAGAGAAACATCGAATAAATAAAAAAATAAGAGGGAAATTGCAATTAGCGACCGTAATTCGGTCGCTAAAGTCAATATTCCCTCTCAAAAAATAGAGGGAAATTGGATTTAGCGACCGAAATTTCGGTCGCTAAATCCAATTTCCCTCTAAAAAAATTTGGAAATTGGGATTTAGCGACCGAAATTTCGGTCGCTAAAATTTAGCGACCGAGTTTAGCGACCGAATTTCGGTCGCTAAATCCAATTTCCAATTTTTAAAATTTTTTTTTTCTGCCAAAAAATCGGTCGCAAGATCGGTCGCTAACCTTTTAGCGACCGAAAATCGGTCGCTAAAAAATTTTTAGCGACGAAAAAATGGCGATCGACGTTAGCGACCGAAAATCGGTCGCTAAACCCTGTTAGCGACCGAAAATCGGTCGCTAATGTCGGTCGCCCGCGCGCGTTTTTCTTGTTGTGGGGGTGACATCCGAAGGAACAAGGCACTTCCAACGGAACTCGCATATACAACTTCTTCTCGAAAAGCCAAGGTCAGCCGTAGGGAAGACATCTACATCGACATAAACACGTTCTCTCTGAAAAGCACGGGAGACGTCTACATCATCCCTAAAATCCATGGGAACATCTACATTGACATCAACACTTCTCTCTAAAAAAAACACAGGAGACATCTACATCATCCACCTCAACATCAATACTTTTCTCTGAAAAGCATGGGAGACATTTGCATCACCCCTCAAATTCATGGGACAACCACATCAGCATCATACCCTCCTGAAAAGCCAAGGTCAGCCGTAAGGAGAAAGATCGCCTGAGGATCCAAGCGCTTCCGAAGGCACACCACCACATGGGGCACGGTAACAAGTAAAACTAACCGACTGTTTTGTAGGTACCGGCGTAACAAGATGACTCGAGATGGCAGAACGTCTTGGGTTATCCTCCGTCCCAAATCGAATACTTTGACTTTCGTCTATATATACAAGAATGAGCTTCTGTCCAGACTCAGTCAAAGTGGGGACTTCTGTAGACACCTAAAAATGTCTCCCCAAATTGAATAGCCAGTGATGAAAAGTACGATATTTCGATATTGACTCGATTCTAGAAGTCACGACAAAATCCATGAGCCCAAACACACTCATACCACATCCAGCCACATCCATTACCACAAGTTAACCTCGAAATCATACACGAAGAACATGATTAAAGGCGGAAAGCAATTATTTTGTATTTTAAAACTATTTTCTTAGCAAAGAACGATTTTTTTACAAATATTTCCAAAGATCTTTTATGTGATTTAAACTTTGCATTGCATTCCTCTCATTTTTCTGAGTCCGCCAGCATTTGTAGATTATTTTTACGATTTTTCTTTGATTTTWAATGATTTTTACAAGTTTACGAAATGATTTTCGAAAAATAAATAAAATTCAGAAATTCAAAGAATACAGGAATCATCCGGATAATTCTAGAAGATTAAAACTTGATCTCCAAGGCAATCAAAACTAGATACAACTTAATCTCTAAGGATAATTTGGATAATCTAAGGATAAAACGGATAAAGAACTAGGTTC
>SNQN01006336.1:0-14130 GCA_008642245.1 Bassia scoparia | reverse complement strand
GTGGATAGGGGCTGATCGGCCATCCGTCGGGATGGTAGGGGGATGCAAAGCACTCTCCTAGACAAGAGCTTTCCTGCTCTATTATTGGTGGTATGTACACAACCTACTAGAAAATCAAGCTTCCCTCATCATGCATATGATGGTACTCCCTCAAATGACCCATCTAGCATGTACAAGCATCTATGCTGCCCCTCAAGTTGAGATAGCTTAGTGTGAATACTGCCACCTCAAGGGGATGGCATAGAGGTGTATAGTGCGTCCCACAGTTGTCATCACAATTTCTGAGTTGGCAGTCCTTTAACTCAATTTAATGGCACATGCCAAGCAACAGAAGAGTAGCCTACACTTGGAAGAATCCAATCAGGACATACAAAGGCGCGAGTTATGTAAGCGCTCACAATAGCGCTTCGATTCCTTGATTTACCCGATCGGTGTATCTTTGGATAACTTTATCGCGTATGAAGAAGTTCCTTCAATTCGAGAGTCAGAAAGAGGTTAATCGACTTAAATGAGACTTTCGAGCAAAGGCTTGATACAGCCGAGGAGTATGTGGTCCAAAAAACCAAAAGAAGGGCCTACCCCTCAGCATAGCAAAGACACTTAAAATGATGGGAATGATCGAAAGCGATTGGTATTGGGATACTCGAGAGGAAGACTCATGAACAATAAGGGGAAGGGTCGAAAAGAAAGAGTCAATTACACTCCTACGGTGAACACTAAAGATGTAATCAGGTATCAAGGAGGTAAGCAGGGAAGTCACGATAAAGGACCCGACATAAGATGTATTTTGGGGATGCAAGGAGAATGTGAAAGATATGTGAAGAGTTATAAGGGATGGTTGGACTGTACGATATGCTGACTTGCACGCACTAGACGCTGGCTCATCAGGCAAGTAAAGAAACTCTGATTAAAATGGTTCTGAAGAATCGTCTAGCGATTGGCCCAATGAAACGTTATGCAACCGGGATAGTTTTATGATTTGGAGGAATTGTGAGAGGCCCACAGCGAGGGTTCAAGAGGTCGTAAGAACTCCAACAATCTGGTTTGGAAATGGAACGAGAGGGAGTTGCTGATGTCTGATTTGGAAGGCGTGGGAGAAGCCACCCCATGACGATCCTGTAGTGAGATGGAATGCGGACAAGGAGAGGAGAAATACTTTCATTGGCGTCTTAAGCTAGGGACAATGAGGTACTAAGTAGCGAATTCACAGGAACGGAGAAGAATGTATGTTGAACAGGCCTCACCACCACTCTAGAGAGGAAATCGGTACATCGGTAGTTAAGAGTAGGGAAAAAGAAGGACTAGAGGCACTCCATAAAATGATGCGCTGAGATACAGAGAATGTTACCATAAATGCAACATAAGGGAACAATACCAGACTAGGTCAACATTGGAAAGAATGAAGTTAGACAAAAATAATCGATTCCGCCGCCGAGTCCAAACGAAAATCGATCGTAAACTTACGACCGAAATCGATCGTGACCTCGGTCGAATTTGATAGGCGGTAAAAATTCCCGATCGACTACCGACCGATTTCGACTCCCAAAAATGAGGGATAAAGTTTACGTATTCATTAAGTCGGATTACGAGATCATTCGTCGATAAACGTATTTCCCCCAAAATTAAAGGGAGAAAGTATATGAAGCAGTTGATCGGTAAACGGACCGATGTAAATGATCGTTCGACCGAAATTCGGTGTAAAAAAGGATTCCCTAATATGGAGTGAATGAGATAGACGAATGTCGCGTAAAAACCATAAATTAAAAATAAGCTAAAATCTAAAACAGAATGTTGATTAAGAGTCACTCATTCTATAATCACTAATCAGATCACATATGCAATGCAAACTAGAGATTTGTTAGATAGCTGATTAAATAACAATCATAGAGCAAATTCATACATGAAACATCCTATCCATGATCAGAATCCTTTGCACACTACGAGAAAATATAAAAGTGTCCGCGTCACACTAGTAGGTCTGCATCCCCAAACTCATTTTTCAATAATATTCTGCATGCAAACATGCAATGCAAATATCAGTACTGGCTGCACTAAACACAAAGCAGCAAGAGAGTTGAGCAGTAGCAAAATAAAAAAATGCAAAATAAGAGTAACATTACTAGTACTTTTTTCTTTTTTTCGCAATATCAAACAAAGGTGCCAATTGCATGTTCTCATAAAAAGTAAAGTACACGCAGGGAAAAAAAGGTGCTAAGGTAACTTCTATTATAGATAGCTCACACTAAACTAATATTTAGCAGGATGCAGGACAGCCAGCTGTCGATATGCTATCAATTACGAAACAGACACAATCACCATTCATAAAGTAAGGATAAGGAAATATAATAGCAATAACACGTTTATGTCGAAAAACCCAGGTAGGCTATAATATATCAAAATGTACGTACACGGCAAAAGATACCAGTGACCCTAAAACCATCCAAAATGAGATGAGAAACGACAGAAAGATTTAATCACTGGGGATTCAGGGGTTACACAAGGAAAATGGGAAAAAATAAACATGCAACGATTAAATCCGTGAATCATTGGTTCAACAAAAAAAGATCAAGGTTCAGAATGGTTAAAGAGTGACAGTATCTGACGCAGAAATCTTACTACATACTTTCAGCATGAAGAACGCTTTCACCAAGGTAAATAAAGAGATCGGTTCAAGTCTGCATACACCAACAAATATTACATAAACAGACTCATCATAAGAGCGAGGATATAGAAAAAACCACATGAGCTTTACTCTTTCATTACTGTAACACAAGGCTTGGACCTTCGGCTGCACGAGATGATTATAGTGCATTGAAGCTAAACCCTCGGCTTCAGGCTCGCCTCATGAGTACTAAATCGTTGATGCTATCGAAAGACCTGCATCAAGACAGGTACTCATGTATATCAAGTTAAATCAAAATTGTATCAAACGGTAAAAAAACCGCAATAAGTGCCACAACTAGAATTAGCTTGTCAAGAACACCTAGAATTTGCTGCAAAAGCACTAGAAGCAAGGATAAGAAGTAATACGTGAAAGCTTAGCATATGATTTAGTACTTGTTCAGATAATATGACTCATAATTTGCATTGTGCAGAGGATTATCCGAGGGAATGCGGAGAAACGATAGGATATCTAGCTCTTATTTCTTACCACACAAATCATAGTACAACATAGAATTAAAAACATGACTCTACCCCTTACCTGCTAGTCAAGTAACATATCAAAACATGAGTATTTGCAAAATTAGCATAGGAAACCGGGTGGTACCAAAAAATCGATACAGAGACCGTCCTAATTCTAGGCAACAGAGATAGGTATAGCAGAGGCTGAACACAACACAACTTTCCGCATGACCAATTGACCATTAACCCTGACTAACCCTCAAAATGAATGTATCACAAAAAAAGGATGTTTTCTTAAAGGTTTATCGACGGAAATCAAGAGCTACACCATCTAAATCAGTGAGATCAATTGCTTAGCACGTTTGACTAGGGCTCGTATTGTTCATCTCTGCTAGGACCCCGCAGGTATAGATGAACACCGCAGGACCATGAATGAACAACCTTATAATCAAGTACCATAATTTAATAGCAAATAGGCGTATAAAACAACTGAAAATCCAAAGATAACTCAAAAGGATGACTGCGGATCCTTCCAGAAGTAAGCCTACAATATACTGAAGTTGTCTTAATGAAACTCACAGAAATAAAAGGAAAGGTCATAAGGACAAGTGCGTCTTCAAAGCTACGCGGTGATAGGAAGTTTAAAGAAGTATGGCTAACATTCAAGCAAATAACGCAAAAAAAACATATAGTCCGAGTCACAGTTGTTGAGTAAAAGAAACATGTATTCAAGTCATTATTGATCTGATATTGTCCTGACTAGAGCTGAACAAACAAAAAAAATATCAAGCAAACTTGAATTACCAACTTCACCATGCAATAAGAGGAGTAAAGTAGTTACATAAGAAACCTATAAAATTAAAGCTAAAAAATTATGAGAGTCAGAGAGAAAACTTCTCAGCAATAGAAATAAAAACGTCATTAAAAAACATTAGGAGTTCATGAACAAGAAAATAGTCAGACTCCCCAGATGCAATAAGAAGACCCAAATCATTCCAGATGAAGTGCTGCAGTTTAGAGAATTAAATCAATACGAAATTCACTGAGGGATGACTAGATTTCCTCACAATTGCGGAGCAAACAATGATGAACCTACACCACAAGCATCAGAACAATAAGAGAGCAACAGGTTTGAAGGTGTTTTTGGCTTTACTATTGATTTCCTCAGTAGCATTATATCTATTGTCACAACTGACCTGGTTTTGTCTTATACAAATAAACGATGAGTGATATAATCAAAAAAAAAAAAATTCGAGACTACATACTGACATGGATAGTCTGATTACATAGATAATAAACAGTGAAGTTATCACGAACACAATATTAGCTGCAGCCGTGATAACAAACTACACTGTCCCTAGAATTATCTTAGAAACCTGCTAAGACTTCACAGAAAACATTAGGCATGATGAATGCAAATGATTAGGCTAACGCTAGCTCACTGGAAAGTAGATCCATGGTACGAATAAATTTAAACAAAGCCAGGCATGTTGCAGAGTTACATTTCATCAATGGGACAACACTATAGACTTCAATATATAAACCATATATCCTCGAAAACCACGAAAAATAAAAATGGTTTAAAAAAAATTTTTTAAAACACAATTGCGTATCTGAATCGAAATATAAAAACCAAAATATTATAAAACAAAAATGAAAATCAAAGGAAAAAAATTATTTCAAAGAATACATTGGAAATACAGTAAAAATAAAAAAAAAAAAAAACCATTAAAAAGACGCGCAGTGGGTTCCACTGCGTCCAACCCGAAAAGCAGGGGTTGTGTAGGCCAGTGACACCAGCATAAAATTTGTACAGCTTCATGAAGGAACCAAAATGAATATTTTCGTGAGGCGTCCCTAGCGGACGCGCGACTTCCAGCCGAGGTATGAAAATCTAAGGTCTGGTCCCCGAAGCGAGCGCACATGGCCAGTGTGGTTCAAATGAGAAGGGCTGGAATGAGGCGGTCCGACCAGCGACGTGAACCTCCTAGACCGGGTTAGTGAAATAGCAAGGTGGCAGGTCGGCCCGAGCGGCGCGCCACATCGTCCGCATGGGTTAAATGAGCAAAGGAAGAGAGGGTGAGAGAGAGAGGAGAAGGAGGGTCTACAGGTTGCGGGTGGCTTCTGGAATTGGGTTATGGAAACCCCTCGCAGGTGGGGAGTGATAAGAGACGCTTAAAATCTTATGATCAATATTGGCTGGAAAAGGAGCTCGACTGCCATGGGTATAAGGGTTTTATCGGTCAGAACAAGGTTGAAACCGAGTGATAGAATGGAGTAGCGTGATCGGATGAACGTAGCACAAGAGGTAGAGACCTGAAGAGGATAGGTATCAGGGTAATGCTTTGTGGTAAAGAGTTGTTTAATGATTAGGCTTGGCGAAGTTGTCTAGGTGCGGAGGAAAGCGACAATGGAGATTGGGGGTACAAGTGTCACACACAGAAATTTCATTTGGTGGCGATGAATGGGGCAAGGTTGGAAGCGGATACTTTGAAGTCCATGGAGGTTGGTATGGGCACAGACGCCCAGGAGAGGCCATTTGATTGCCACTATGATATTTTGCAATATTGTTAAGGCGCATTCATTGATACTTGGAGTGGGCCAAATGCAACTCAAATAGACTCTGCACAAGGGGCCGAATAGACAAGTTGCTAGAGCAAGTTAACTGAGAGAGTGTGGACCAACACAGAATTTAGTGATGATAGCGATTGCAAGAAATGGAAAAGAACGTATCCAAGGGAGCCAATGGAAGAGGGACCTTAAAGGATGCAATGCAAGGTTCACCGAAAAGTGACCACGAGTAATTGGGGATTGGAGGTAGATAGATGCTCTGGTCAAAAATGAAGATTGGTCCTAAAGAGTCCAAAAGGTCTAGGGAACAAGGGGGAATGTACAAGGAACTTCTTGGGGAAGAAGAGTGTGAATAGGCATAACACAAAGGAATTTATCTGCTTGGGAAAGCAGGACGATGAAACTTTGGCAGCGTATAATACGAAAGTAAAGCAGAGCTGCGCAGAATAAAGAAAGTACGAGAGGAAGCAGGCAGACGTCCAAGAGGAGAAAAGGAGGTTTAAATGGAAAGCGACGAGGCGAAAGGCTATTGGCAGCCATGTGTCAAATAAGAACAAGGTGGTTAAGATGAGGAACAAGAAAGGTGGATGGAGTTGGATGAATAGTTAATGGAAGTCAAGGCGTAAGGGATATGCGGGAGGAAGGGAAATCAATGTGGGGTGTGTTGACAGGTCAAAAAGAGAGGTAGAGGTTTGCATGGAGAAGAAATCGAAGAACGCATGGCGATGGATACATTGAGGGGGGTTAGGAGTTGGATGATTGGTTAAGGATGTTAACCGATATGAAGACTTCGAGGACACTCATAGATTGCGAAAGAGCTTGGCCCCAATTAAAGAACAAGGAGAGCTCAGGATTGCGGCTAACTACCGAGGAAGCTAGAAAGTACACTAGATAGTTGTGGGAATGAATAAAACGGTGAAGGGATGCCTGCAACGAAAAAAATTGTTTATGCTGGCGATCCACAATAGAAGCAATTTGTTAAGAAAATGATGGAGTTTTATAGGGCGAGAAGAAGGCCTCCATATGTCGTATCGATCGGAAAGGCTATGACAAGGAAAGGTACTTGTGGGCATGTTAAAAAAGGTATCCCGGGGTACATTGACCGAGTTAAGACATGTAGTCGGGTGTGCAACAATTTGGACTTGTGAATGGATGACAAGATTTTCCTAAAGATGGTCCATCAAGGTCGGCATTGAGCCCTTTCTTTTGCAGGTTATAGATGAAGTGAAGGCATCAAAGAGGTTACATGTGATGTTTCGGATGATAGAGTGGTGGAGAAACTAGAACTGGGTATGCCAAGTGGAGCAAGGGATGAAAAGGTTGGAATCTCGAGGATGAAGCTAAGTCGGAGTAAGACGAGTATGGGATGTGATTTGGTCCTCAAGTGGACCAATGATGGAGGGTGAGGTGACGGAAAGGACTTGACCATGATGATGCTTTAAGTATCTGGGTCAATCATCAAAAAACGGGATATACCAAGACTGGCATAGGTTAGTAGGGTGGTTATGAGAGCGGCTACAGGAGTTATGCGTGAAGCACCTTAAAGCTGAGGGAAAATTACAAAACTGCTATAAACCAGTTTTGCTTTATGAGGATGTGGCTCAAGAAGAGATTTCAAAAGTGGGGTAAGCGTGGCCCTGCCATCTTCCAGTTGAAGGTCATCTTTAAGCACCCAATTTCTGGATGGCCTTCCCAATCCGGTCAACTTCCATCTTCCCTCGCCTTCCGTAGACTCATCTTCCTCAACCAGGCCAATGGAAGGCCAGGTCATACGCTTTGTATTCTCAGATCCTTCAAGTTAAATCGTTGCGAAGAAAGCGTGTCGATTCTGGATTAGATAAGTTAAGTCATGGCTCATCCTTCCTCGGTTACATCATAACTAGAGCGTTGTTTAATCCATGGAATACGGTCCGGCCAAAGACATGCAAATGGAGTTCTGCTGTGTGTCCACCGTTGTCGAGACAACAAACATGTAAGTTAATCAACCACAGCCCTTACAAGTCTAGCTTTTCTTAACCATTACTGATAATTTGTTGAAGGGAATCAACCTTCCATTGGCTTGGGATGGCACAGAAAGTGGGCGTTGACTGATCTTTGATGCCAGTTGGTAATTATCAAATTGAGGATGGTCGAAACAAGGCTTGCGGAACCCCATACCGAGGTAAGTTCTGGCAAAAACCCTGCACATCGGCACGTTTGATTTCTCATGGTCGGCTCACCATTTTGGTATAGTAGACCACAACAAATTTTTTCGCCCGACCTTCGGGAAAGGCAAGGTGTAGCACTTGGAAACGAAGGGATGCATAGGGGACTGATTAGCCGCCGGGTGAGTGAGCAGAATCGGCATGTACATTTCTGATAAGTTAGCGACATCTTCTTCAGGTGAGGCAAAATTCCGTCGAGGCTTCCGCAACGATGCGCTAATTTGAAACCACAGGCTGATATCAGCACCTCTGCCCTTCTCTGGGTAAGCATTTGTAGCAAAGGTGAGAGAAAGATTGTATAAGCTAGCCTCAATAATATCAGTACACCGCTCAACATACTTAGCTTTTCGGATCTAAGGAGGAGCTGTGCTGGTAGCCTGAAAATGGTCTCCAAATGAGTAATCCTTGAAGAATAACTGCGTCCCGCGTTTGTTGACTCAAACGAGCTTTGAAATTCACAAATTGAAAAGCAGTGACTCGAAATTAGCAAGGTCAAAGCAAGGCAAATATGTTCCTGCGGTTTCTCAAAGTTTCAAAGTTTCAAGCGATTCCACGTTTGATTTCATCAGTCCGTCCATTGTGAATCGCAGTATTTTTAAATATTTCTGATTTCTATATCTATGAGTGCAATGTTTAAGAGCAGGATACGCAGAATACTGTAATGAAGTAAAAAAGTACGCGAAGTACGGGACTGGCTAGGAATTCGAGAGCGTCTGCGTGGAGAGCAAGGGGGTTAGGGCTCGATGTGCAGATATGATGCAGAGAGAAAGGAGCGGAGGGAATAAGAAGTATTTGAGGGTTTGAAAAAAACAAAATTGAGCGTATAGACGCAAAGATAGCGTAATAGAGTCCAAAGGACGATTAGGGCTCAATATATAAGCGGAACGAAAGTCCAAGAGAGTTGAATGGAGGTAAGGCGGCGGTAACGGGTTAGGAGGAGGGACGGCGAAGGAGGAATAGGTATGCAAGTGATAACGCAGGGGTTCTTTGCCCAAAAGGCTCGGCCTTAAAAGTACACTCTGCTTGCGTCCGAACACGTTTCATCTGTCCACGACGTACATCTCGCACGCAGACTTCTCTTCTCTCTCTCTCTCTAAAACACTCAAACACGTTAGACTTCGTTAGTTAAAGCATCGATTTCTTTCAATCAAAACGATATACAAGAGGTGAATTCTGAAGTAATACCAATAATCTTCTCATATGACCATCTAGCAATGTACAAGCATCTCATGCTGACCACTCAAGTTGATGATGTTACTTAGTGTGAATACTTCCCTGCCACCCTCAAGGGGATGGCATAGAGGTKGTTTAGTGGCCTCCCAACAGGTTTCATCCACAATTTCAATGAGTTGGCAGTACCTTTAACTCATCATTTCATGGCACATTGCCAAGAACARAAGAGTAGCCTACACTTGGGAAGAATCCAATAGCGACATAACAAGAGCCTGCGAAGTTATGTAAAGCGCTTCAACAATGAGACGCTTCGAATCCTTGATTTACCCGATCGTGTGATCTTGGATAACTTTTATCGCAGTTTGGATGAAGAAAGTCCCTTCAAGTTCGAGATGGTCAGAAAGAGGGTTAATGACTTAATGGAGATACTTTCGGAGGCAAAGGCTTGGATTCATGCCGAGGAGGTATGTGCGGTCAAAAGACCAAAAGAAAAGGGGACTACCTCCTCAGCATAGCCAAAGACACTTAAAATGATGGGAATGATCGAAAGCGATTTGGTACTTGGAACATCGAAGAGGAAGACTCATCAAATAAGGGGAAGGGTCGAAAACGAAAGAAGTTCAATTACACTCCTACGGTGGAATACACTAAAGACTTGTATCAGGTTATCAAGGAGGTAAGCAGGGAAGTCACGATAAAGGACCCTCCCCCGATCATAACAGATGTAGGATCAAGGGACAAGTCCAAATACTTTAAATTTCATAAGGAGGTTGGACATGTTACCGATGATTGCTTTACTTTGCAACGCAGCCTAGATCGCTTGGCTCATCAAGGCAAAGTAAAGAAACATCTGATTAAAAGGTTTCTGAAGAAATCGTCYAGCGATGATGCCCCAAATGAAGAACATTCAGACTCGGGGATAGTTCATATGATCTTGGGAGGATTTGTTGGAGGAGGCCCAACAGCAAAGGGTCAAAAAAGAGGTACGTTAAAGGAACCTCCAACAAATCATGGTTGTGGAAAATGAAAGGAGAGAGGGGTTTCCTGATGTCTTGATTTGTGAGAAGGATCGTGGAGGTAAGCACCCCCCATGACGATCCCTCGTAGTCGAGATGGAAATCGCGGACAAGCGAGTAGGTAGAATACTTACATTGGCCGTCTTAAGCTAGGGACAAATGTAGTATCTATAGTATGCTGAACTTCACAGGAGCTGACGAAGGAATGATGTTGAACCAGGCTCCACCACACAACTCTCTTAAGAGAAAAGTCTGGTACATCGAGTAGCTTAGAGGTAGGGAAAAAGAAATGACTTAGAGGCACATCACCATGAATGATGCAGCTGAGATCACTAGAGGAACTGGTTCACCCATTCAAAATGAAAATGAACATAAAGGGAACAATACCAGACTAGGTTCAACATTGGAAAGCACAATGTAAACTTTCACTACAAGAAAATCGATTTCGACCGACCGTAGTCACCAAACGAAAATCGATCGGTAACACCTTTACCGACCGAAATCGATCGGTGACTCGGTCGAATTTTGATAGGCGGTAAAAATTTCACCGATCGATTACGACGATTTCGACTACCAAAAATGGAGGGAAAATAAAGTTTACCGACCGAATTACATTAAGTCGTATTACCGACGACATTCGGTCGATAAACTGTATTTTCCCCCAAAAATTAAAGGGAGAAAAGTATTATCGACCGAATTTCGATCGGTAATACGGACGATGTAAAATCGATCGGTATTACCGACCGAAATTCGGTCGGTAAAAAAGGAGTTTCCCTAATAAATTGGAGTGAATGAGATTACCGACCGAAATGTCGGTCGGTAAAATACCCATGCAAATAAAAAAATGAAGCTAACATTCTAAAAACAGAATGTTGATTTCAAACTAGTCACTCATTCTTATATCACTTATATCAAGAAATCACATATTCCAATGCCAAAATCTAAGAAAGAATTTGTTTGATTATGCATCTTGATTAAATTATACAAGTTATCATCAGGAGCAAATTCTATTACATGAGACCATTCCTATCCATTGTAATTCGATTGAAATCCTTTGCACAACTACGAAGAAACTATTAAAAGGGGTCCGCGTCACATCCCTAGTACTCGTTCTGCATCCCCAACACTCCATTTTCTTTCAATAATATTCCCTGCAATGCAAACATGCAAAATGCAAATATCAGTAACTTGTAGCTGCAAACTTAAAACACAAAGCCAGTCATATGAGAGCTTAGAATCAAGTAGCACAAAATAAAAAAATTATTCAAAAATAAGAGTAATCAATTATTACTTAGCTACTTTTTTTTTCTTTTTCTTTATCGCAATATCAAACAATAGGTGCACCAGAAAGATGCATGTTCTTCATATGACAGAAAGTAGAAGTCACACTTCCAGGGAAAGAAAAAGGTGCTAAGGTACTATTTCCTATTATAGCTAGCTCACACTTGATAATCTTAAATCTATTTAAGCAGGATTGCAGGACAGCCAAGCTTGTCGATATTGCTTATCATATTACTGAAACATGACAAAGCAATCAGCAATTCATCAAGAGTAAGGAGTAAGGAAATAAAATAGCAATAACACCCTGTTTTATTKTTCTGTAAAATACCCAAGGTAGGCTTAGTAWTTACTATTCAAYAATTGTACTTAACAMGCAAAAGATACCAGTGAGCCCTAATCAACCATCTTSCCAAAAAATGATGCATTAGAAACTGACAGAAAAGAGTTTCAACTTTCAACTTGGGAATTCCAGGGGTTACACAAGAAAATGGTAAAAAATAAACATGCAACAGAGTAAACCTTCCGGTGATCATTGGTTCAACAAAAAAAGATTCAAGCGTTTCAAGAAATGGTTCAAACACTGAKTGTACAGTACTCTGACGYAGAAATTCTTACCTTATCATACTTCTCAGCATGAATTAACGCTTTCACCAAAGTTGTAAATGTAAAGTACATCTGGTTTCAAGTCCTGCATTTACAGCCAACAAAATGATTTAGCATAAACAGAAGCTCATTCATTAAGGAAGCGAGGATAGTAGAAAAAAAACCACTATTGAGCTTTACATTTTCTTTCATGTACTGTAAGACAGCAAATGCTTCGGAATCCCTTCGGTCTTCACCGAATGCATTAATTAGTGCATTGAGAGCTAAAACACTCGGCTTCAGGCCCTCTGCTCTCATGAGTCTAAATGCGTTGATAGCTTAGTCTGAAAGACCCTGCAAATCAAGACAGGTACTTCATATGGTATACAAGTATGATTAACCATCATAATATTGTATCAACTGTCAAAAAAACAGCCATAAGTCCACAACCTAGAATTTAGCTTGTCAAAGAAGACAACCTAGAATTTAGCTTGTCAAAGAAGACAACCTAGAATGCATATGCTAAGATAGTACATTACGTTGTACTATCTTAGCATATGCATTCTAGGTTACTTGTTCAGATGAATATGGGAACATCATATACTTGTGCAGTTGTGCATGATGATTATCCTGATTTTGAATGCTGTGATAAACGATGAGGATGCTATCTCCTTATTTCTTACCACAACAAAAATGACTATAAGTACCTAACAATAGAATTTAAAAACATGAACTCTTACTCCCTTCATCCTGCCTAGTCCAAGTGTGAACAATATCAAACAATGATTATATTTGCAATCGTAATTAGCCCAATAGGATGAACCGGGTGGTACACAAAAAAAAATCGTATTAACAATAGTAACCRTTCCTAATTCTAGGCAACATAGATAGGTATAAGAGGCTTTGAAACACAACTACTACACTTTTCCGCATGACCAATTGACCATGTCACCACCCGTGACTTAACACCTTCAAAATTGAATGTATAACAACAATAAAATGTGATTTGTTTTCTATAAAGGATTTTATTCTACAAGAGAAATCCAAAGAGCTACACCCATTCCTAAAATCAGTGAGATCAATTGGCTTACACTACTTTTTAGACTAGGGCTCCCGTTATTGTTCATCTCTGCTAGGACCCCTGCAACCGAGATATAGATGAATCCACCAGCAGTGAACCCCTGGAAAAGAAACAATACCCATTTATAATCAAGTACTCCATAATTTAATAGCAAGATAGGGTCGCTAGATATTAAAACTGAGAACCATCGCAAGATATACCTCAATAAGGGATGACTGYCSTGGATCCTTTCCAAGAAGTAAAGCCTACAAATATACATGCAATGTTTTTCTTTAATGAGAAGCTTCAACAGGAAATAAAAAGGAAAGGTTCAATAAAGTATGGGTACTCACAAGTGCTGTTCCTGCTAAAGCTACGAGTGCTGATAGGAAGTTAAAGAAAGTATGGCTCAACACTTTCCAAGCACAATTACCACAAAAAAACACATATATCAGGAGTCACAGTTTTGAAGTAAAAAAGAAAACATAGAGTCAAGTCATTTTGTCAACGCTTAGATCGATATATCCCTTGAGACTACTAGCTGAACAAACTAATAACAAGAAATATCATATCAAACTTGATTACCACCAACATTCACCATGCAATAATATGAGTAAAATGTATAGTTTTACATAACTGAAACACTATAAAATTAAAGCTAAAAAATTATGAGAGTAGAGAGAAAACTTCTCAGCAATAAGCAAATTGAAAAGACCGTTTCATTAAAAAACCTCTTGAGGGAGTTCATGGGCAAGCAAGAAAATAGTTCTAGACCATCCACCAACAGATGCATATAGTAAGAATGCACTTCCCAAATCCATTCCATCAGTGAAATTGTGCTGCAACGTTTAAGAGAAATTATCACATCAAATACGAAATTCACKCTGAATGGCAATTCCTAGATTTCCTACAACCAATTGCGTTTCAGCAAACAATGATGGAACCTACACTCACCACAGCATCAGAGAACAGATTAAGATAGCCAAAGACCAGGTTTGAAGGTTGTTTTGTTGGCTTTACTTYATTGGATTTCCCATCAGTAGCATCTATATCTGACTTGTCACAACTGACCCTTGTGTTTTTGTTTCTCTGTATAACAAATGAAACTATGAGTGATATA
>SNQN01006335.1:11360-39287 GCA_008642245.1 Bassia scoparia | reverse complement strand
TGTTTCTCTTCTTGGTCGTATTCTTTTAAAACCTTGCTGTTTAATTTGTTCTAAATTTTTGTTTAAGATTGATGTCCTGGTTGTATAAATGGTTGCTAGATAGAGTTTGGAGTAATTCGTCATCCTCTCTTTTAAGGGGAGAAGCTGTTAATTAATTACTTTTTCCTTCTTAGTGTACATGATGGTACTGGGCTTCGAGTTTTTATTATTCGCTGCATTTGTTTGGCAAATATCACCAGAAAGTTTTCATATGCATTTTCTGTGGAGTGGCAAGCATCTCGTGGAATAGCCAGGTCACATTAGTTTGAGATCTTTTGTTTGCCTAAGAGTGCCGGTGGCCCTCTGGTATTATAGATTGTTTTTGTTGGAATCGCTAGCTCTTACATAATAAAATTTTCACATAAGGCCGACCGAAACTATCGACCGAAAAAAATCGGTCGGTAACACGACGCGACATCGAACGCTGTCGGTCGTGTAATTTACCGACCGACAAAATCGTGTCGAATTATCGACCGAATTTAAATCGGTCGGTTTTGTGTCGACGATTTTCGTTCGATAATCCTTGATGTAAATTCCCTCTATCACACGAAAAATAAAAAAATCAAAAAAATTGACCGACGAAATCGGTCGGACACATATGAAAGAGATCCCGAATCTAAAATCGGTTCGGTTGTACCGACCGATTTTTCGGTCGGTAATGTTTCTTTAATTAAAATAATAGAGGGCCCCACACGTATCTTTCTTAACACCTCTTATCTCAGCTTCTCTCTTCCTCTTACATTTCTCACGCCCGCTCATTCTCCCGTCCTCTCATCCACTTTCGACCTCCCTTAATTCCGTCTCCTATCCTTCACCCTTTCTCACTCAGCCACCTCCCCGCCAATTCAAAAATACACAGGAGACATCCCAATGAACAGCCAGCCCGTAACCACATCCTACTTCTCGGTTCCCTCTTACATTCTAGCGATATCCCCAGCACCAACCCGTTTTTCCCTCCATCCCCTCTCTGGTGATGAGTGGTAAAGTTTTTCCTCTTTTTTTTCTAAAACTTTTAATTTGTTCTGTGCTAATTTTCACTTATGATTGTCAATCATAGAAGATCTTACCAAAAAAGGGCGGTTTTCTTCTATTTATTTTGTCTTATGTTTTGTTAGTGGTGGATATTCTGTCCTGCTACAAATGTTAATTTTACCATATCCTCTTTGTCAATATTCCTGTCTTTTCAAAAGCTTCTTAGGTTATTTTTATTTCAAGATTTCGATAGATCTAGTGGTTTTCGTCGTGCAGAGGAAATTTACGTCTAAGGTGATACATTGCGTATACCGACGTCTCAGAAACACCAATAACATCATTTGCATCAAGAACTAAGGTTATAGGGAACCTTTGAAATATGTTCCTTTACTTGGGATATGCCTAGTAGGAGCCTTCCGTTTTTCTCCTTGAGCCTTTGTGTGGCTACAGATCTAATCAATAATCAATGCTTCTTTCTTTTGATCTCCTACTTTTTGGTGGGAGAGGGATTAAGCCATATGTGGGTGAACAACTTCAGCGGCTTTGATGCAATTTTTGGTAGCGAGGTTTGTTGGTTCAACGATGCTGTCAAAGTAAAGATGGAGAATAGTACTTATTTAAAATACTGTCAAATGCGTTGCATAATTTATTTACTTACTTGTAATTAAGAGTGGAAAGTTAAGCTACTACTACTAATCCCACAAGAAAGAGATCTCTCAAGTTCCAAAAGTTACTAATGATTGATACATGCAGAAGCGGGTCTCAACAAGCCGTCTAATATTCAACTTTGCCTTGTAACTCCTTACTTAAAACAAAACAAGTGACAATGTATAATCGCACTTACGAGTTTGTGGGACTATTATGAAAACAGATTCTCCGATTCCTTCTCCTCAAATCTTCGGCTCCTCTTACTGGGTGTCATCCTTCTTTGCCACCGGGAGTCTCATGCGCTATGAGGGGGCTTTCTCTGCCCCCATCGCTGACTCCTTTGACTCTCGCAAATAACCGGAGTTTCGAACTCCATTCTCATTGAGATTTAGTCTTCCATCTTGTTCACATTGAATGTTTGGAGCAATTCTTGCCTCTTCAAAAGACATTCTCTGCTTTAGGTCTTTCTAAGGGTCTTCTTTCAGCCTAGATATTTGATTGAGTCATTCTGCTTTCAGCATGGTGTTATAGCTAGTGGCTTCATATGCATTCTCCGTTTAACTCCAAACCAGTGGGAGCAATCTCTTGTGGTAGTCAAGGATATCCAAATGGTGGTGTCATTATTTTTGGGATTATGTTGCTGTTACCCCTTGTGAGTTGGTTGAGCAAGAATTAGCTTTTTGTACCACTTCTGATCGGTTCTTAATTTCTAGCCATCTATCGGTTGGTTAGGTCTAGTAGGATAGATGTTTTAGAGTTTCACCTTGGTCCTTATTAAATCTCTTACTAAAAACTTTGTGCACTCTGGTCAATTTCAGAATCTTTGATCTTGCAAGCTAACTTGCCAACTTAACCCTTCTTAGACATCGTGGTTTGCCCTCTATCACATTTCCAGTGTGTAATTCATACCTACACAACGGGTATTATTGTATGAGCTATCCTTTAATATTACTTGGGTCACCTCGATTGCAATCAGTGGGTCTACCGTCGATGATCCGATAGTTACTAAATAGCAGCCATAATATCACGCCTAACTTTTATCTTGAGCCCTATCTTTAGCCATTTTTGTATCGCGTAAATGTGTGCCTAGTAATTGAGGAAATATGTAGTTAGCTTTGCTCCCCAAGCGCTATTGTCATTATTGCTGTTTATCGCTTCGGGAATGCAAGCAGCTTGTTCTCTTCGGTACACGAATCTCGTAACTATATGTCGTCAACAGCGGGGGAACATGATATAACCAATGAATGGATAACTATCTCATCGTTAGAATTATGGCTGCTGCATGACTACTCCTTGTAAGGGTAAAATATAAAAGGGCCCAATTGTTCGAATTACTATGCAAGCTGAGCCATGCGCATCGTTATAGATAGGGTCACTCATCGCCAAGCTCCATTGCGTACTCTCATAACATCCTTGATTGTATCCCAGCAAGAATCAGTGTCATCAATTAATTACTGTATCAAACCATGAGGTAAATCGCCTTTTTACTGTCAAGGTTTAGAAAACAAGATACCCGATGAAGAATCACTCTAACTCTATGTATTTTGTTGACTATTTGTTTTGTGTTGAAGACCTGCTATTAATATCTGAATAATAAAAATAACCCAATACCCAGTAGCTATAGTACAGGGATTTCCTCTATATCAGTTTCTAGTGAGTCACACTTCTCAATCTAGGCACGTCAATTACGAAGCTTTTTAGCCTCTATCAGCCAATAAGAATCATCATAGATATTACAGTTGAATCCATAGGTGTACAAATTGTGCAACTGGTAATATATTACGGTTTCTACATACTTCCCTTAATAAAATACAAAGTTTAAGTAGTGAATATATGTGTATCCGTACAAAAAGATATTATTTTCACACTGATAACCTCAGTTTTTATGTTAACTAATATATACAGAATACTCCAAGTTCCAAATAAACTATAAATAGGCATGCCTACCTGAAGAGAATAAAAACATAGAGTTCGCCACCTAGATAACTACCATCGGTGTTTCAACTGCTATTGTAGAAATCCCTATCTATTTAACGTAGTCCAGTCAGGTAGTAAAAGCAATAATTGTAATAAACTCCCCATGTGCCACAATTTGGTAATGGGTTTAGCTATATTACTCGAAGAGTCACCGAAAATTGGATCCGGTCCCACACCTTCCGTTACAGCTGCAACAATAATATATAAAACAATATGACTTGAACCATGACCCAACATTCTGTAGTTTTTAATTTGTCTTGCCTATCGATGGTCGCCTTAATGCAAAACATAATGTACGTGACTATCACAGGAATATAGTTAATCTCAAAAATTTTCCATTGTTACATAAGGCGCTAAATTTCTACGGCAGAAGCATCAGCTAGCTTATCAAAATTGATTGTTCTATTATAGTATCTTAAGCGCAGCATAAGTCATTTCTCGGACCATATTGCACATGCACTAAGCGTCGTGAATCAAGTTGTGAAACTTTCTACTAGTATGATCTAATTAAGATTATGCGTCTTCAGTGTGTACAACATTTGCAATCTACAACAATATTAGGCGGCGGCATCTACGAAGTAGTTATTTATGGTGGAGCTAAATAGGCCATTGGCTACTCCGAGACTCAAACAGGGTACTAGATGATCTGGTTCTTGAGAAAAAAAACAAATATTTCCGTCTCCATCCTGATCTTTGCCAATGCTTTTAATAGCACCATAGGTTTTTCCATGGTAATATCGCAGGGGCAAGAACAATTTCCTTAGCCTGGATATGACCAGAATAGGCACGATCGAGCTTAATTGATGGGTCCCACGTGTGTGTGTGTGTGTGCGTATTAATATTGCGCTTACCTACTGGTTTTTGTAATGGGCTTCGATGAATTGAAAGTGACGCTGGTGTCGTTGTCTATATTGAGGACTTCATCGACGTATACCTCTTATTAATCATAATGAGCATGAACATCTACTTCATATATAGTTAGTCCTGGTTATTGGCAATAGGTG
Source organism: Bassia scoparia (assembly GCA_008642245.1). NCBI lineage: Eukaryota > Viridiplantae > Streptophyta > Magnoliopsida > Caryophyllales > Amaranthaceae > Bassia > Bassia scoparia. The sequence goes on along the minus strand of SNQN01006335.1, from coordinate 34,647 downwards.
CCCTCGCCCCTTATTTGGCAACGAAGTCAATTAAGGCCTCCTCTGTGTAAGCACCTGGCAATCATTGATTCAAAGCACCTCTTAGCAAATAGTGATATCTATCTCATCAAACTGTACATTTGTATATTTCGTTTGCAACTTCTATTGTAGACTAGTGTGTTCATTGTATAAACTATGAGGTTACAGTATACATCTCCATAGACTGAATGTGTTTAGAGGAGAGGTTGTCATAGAAGTCGTATACTTATACATGGATCGTGTTATAATAATATTGTAGTATGGGACCTGGATTTTAAAAATTATTGGTCGCTGCATGACAATTTAGGATACTCGACATTTAATTTTTGCCTAACCCAATTAAGTATCATTCCTAACCATAATTATTCATTTATTTCGATACTCTAGAACGTGTGGACACATGTAATCACAGATATTCGAATTTCAAGAGATGATGTGAGCAATGCATTGGAAAATTGCTTGTTCTAAGCGTAATTGCGCCCAGCAGCCAATTTACTAGCCGCAGCTGTTTATTAACGCCCACTTTGGGGGCATTGGATGATTTCTGGTTATGGTCTATTCAATTTGTCATTGGCGATCAAATCTGCTAGATGTGCGTCCCAGACAGTACGCCAATTTGTGCACGCTAGTGGAATTAACAATTGGATGATGCGTATATATGCCCATCTTTGATGTCCAAGGAGCGTATTCAGTGCTCCATTCTCAGCATAGTCATTTTCAACATGGTCGGACAGATGTCCGACATTGGTGCCTTTCCGAAATCTTCATCTACTACCATTACGTGCTTAGACCGCAACTGTGAATGCTCGCCAAATCGTATAATGCCGATTACTATGTACCGATTGCTTCGTACTTCGGTATTGTAATTAGAGTTGAGTTACCAATTTCTAACAGTCTTCAGTTACCTGTAATAGTAGCACGGAGTTAGATCTCGCACATGCGATTGGGTTCCACAAACGCTACGGATAAAACTAAGTGAAAGGACTTATGCTAACGCAGTCCTATCTTTGGTTATTGACAATCATAGGTGTAGTCATATTTGACCATTGACAAACCACACTTCGAGTTCGTATATGCTCTCAGTAATTTCTGTAGTCTTCTGATAAGATCAAAGTAAGCCTAACTTTCGAGCAAAATGTCAACGTTACCAAAAGCTATGGTCTTAGACGTCAGTCTACTAGACTAATATACTGCTATAATGCATATAATGCTGCAACTGACTAGATGAGATAGCAGGGGCTTAGCCGGTCCAAGCTATGCCCTATCACCCTACAGACGAAGTGCCCAAACAGATGGGGGTAACACCAATAACCCATCTAAGGGGACGATGTGGCTGCGAGCGTCGATTCTTCGAAACAACTACGCCAATGAGCTTGATCTTGACTGGAGCAATGAACACCTACCCATCCAAGGGCATGAACTCATATGATCATGACAGCCCTGCCCGTCTATTACAAGCAATTTGTAGAGAGAGTCCATATATATAGCGTCAACGTGTATTCTTGGCGTTGCCAATATAATAGTCAAGTATGCAAGTACCAGGATGTGCCCCTGAGGAGTTAGAATCTGTGGATTAGCGTACTATAACCCTGTCCTCCACACTAAATTACCACCTAATTCCTTTCGCGTTTGGTTACAGAAGGGACATGGCGGCTGTCATTTGCGGTCTACTTAGTTCAATATTGAGTTCAGCTAGTGCACCGCGTCCATACAATAGCAGCAATACATCCATGTCTCAATCTATCTGCATGTCTACTCAGTATCAGATATGGCTACCTTTATTGGATTGTAAATTTTTGTTTCAAGTATCTAAGTGTCGCCTGCGAAGTCACTACGTACACTATAATGATTAGAATTGATATGTCATAGTTCGTCATTACATACCAGTAGAAGTAATACACAAGCTCTCCTTGTCTCTGTGGGTAAGAAAGTATGGATGCCCGTCATGCTGCATTCTAAAACCATTTAGCCTTTGTCTTAGTGAAACACCCTTTATATTATGTCAGGTATGTATACGCCATATCTGCCAGAATTACAACTTAGAAAATATCTACGCACTACTCTCTTGGTAATGTCTTCTTCATTGTCGATGCGTACACTGTGTACTTCTGAGATGCTGTCACAAGTAATATTAATGTAACAATTCAATATATACCTAAACTATCTGATGCTCATGTAGGCAATACTTTCTCTTCTCTATCTCCCTTTGCCCCTTTTGTCTGAAGCAGCCTATGTTACTCTCTTGCTGACTGCTGCCCGATGATAAGTGCCTGCTATTCCATTTGTATCTACCATCTCAAAATTTCTAGACGATGTGTCTAGACGGTCTATCTAGCATTTCTCTCATTGATAACATGCCATGTCGTGCTCTTTATTGTGATGCTCAAAATTGGCGGACATAATGTCATATGTTCTCTGTTTAGTTATCTTGCAACAAGTGTTTATAAGGCAACACAGATCTGATACCATGAACTGATTCACCTAAGCCCTGACCATGCCGCTCCAAGGAAGAAAGTGGGCGTGTGTGCGCGTGTGTCGGTGTTGCAAGGTAACATGGAGGTTAGTTGTTGCCTATCTGTGGGTGTGCTTCGGATTGCTGTCAGACATAGATCGTAGTTATCTGAATACAGACCTAACTCGCTTGAGGCACCTGATTCTCGGTCAAGTGATGCATATTCCAGGCACCGTTGCAAGCACTACGTCACAGGCATCATTGTACGCCTTGTGTACCTGCCAAAAAGTACAAATCCGCCAATAGTGGGATGCGTCTACCTTCGGAGATATCATATATTACAGGCATACGTCGAACCTGCAAGTTCGAAAGATAATACCACGAAGATCCATGCAGCATTAAACTAACAATATGGAAACAGAATGCAAACGAGAAAACCATTAAATGAGTAGATGGGTATTGACACTGCCCAAGATCATGACCCCTCAGGTCACATAAAGCTAGCTTCACTCGGGGGGCTAGTCGTTCTCCCAACACACAGCGGTTCGGCAGTGAGGCTCCATGCGTAGACGCCTTGAGAATCAGCGACTCCCATATTGTATGGCTAGGGATACATATATATAGACACATATACATTTTTTTGATTCAGGTCTTTCCCCTCACTGCTACCCTTCTCATTCGTTTTACTCTACACAATTGAAAGTATGCTCATGGTTCAGTGTTCGTTTGTTATGTTAAGTTATCCCTAATGTGTCTGTTTGCTTAGAATGCTTTCCAGCTTGTCACCGTGTGACCATCTCTATCAGCTCGATCTTCTTAGTCCATGGGACAGATTTCTTATATCCCAATGTATAGGAGACTTAGAGGTCCTCCTGAGGTGCACTGCATGGGTGGCGAGTGTATGACTACCAAGGTGCTTCTCCATGTTCTCCAATGTTGCTTCGTCCTCTACGAGCTGGCTGCCTTCATTTAGACTTGGTGCGCTTGATTCTATAGCGCCCTGTTGTCTGTAGTGTAGAAGTCCATTGTCCCACTAACCCATCATTCAATATATGCAGAGCATAACAGAACCTCCTGAACATCAGGATCAGTCATACCTCGACAAACAACTTCTGATTTGTGAATACTAGCCTTCAACCCCGTAGAAGCAGAATAGACWTGAAAAGTAGCCAACATAGATTTAATGGACTCAATCTCCCCTTTACAACACAWAATCAGATCATCCGCAAAACACATATGAGTGAGTTTAGCCAATCTACAAAAAGGAAGGAATTTAAAGTATGTGCTATGAATCATATGCATCATGACTCGAGAAAAATATTCCATAACAAGAACAAAAAGAAGGGGCGAAAGAGGGTTCCCCTGTCGAAGACCTCTCGTCAATGGAAAGAAACCACGAGGGCTCCCATTGAGAATCAAGGAAAATTTTGGAGTCCTCACACGTTGCATCACCAAGTTGAGAAAATGAGCAGGAAAACCACGGTGAGACATGAAATCCTCAAGAAAATCCCAATCGATTGTATCATACACCTTCCGCAAATCAATTTTCATTAAGCAACTAGGGGAAACAAAGGCTCTACCATAATTCTTCACCAGATCTTGACACACCATGATGTTATAATGAGACGACCATGCACAAAAGCACTCTGGTTCTCAATCCATACATTGAATTACATTGTTCATAGCCATAACCATAGTTCATGCCCTTGTAACCGGATCCAACATAAGAAACATTACCAACATAACAACTATAGACATCATGCTCAAAAGAAATAGTGTCATTAAGCATATTACAATAGGATGGTTGAGGGGATTACCTCTCATGGCTTGATTATGTTGAGGCGCTTCARAGGAGGAGAYTCCCTCCTTCCTAAGGCTTTTCTCAACAATGGACTTAATGCCTTCCAAGASCTTCTCCAGAACTTCTCCGCTKTCTAGTGCATTAACCTTCTCTTGCTTTATCTCACCTTCTTGCCATGTCAGGAAATTATGAATAATGTCTTCGATTATCTCCTCCATTTTGTCCTCATTCWGGTTCATAATCGGACCTCCCGCTTAGGCATCCAAGCCTGTCTTCGAAGCATTAGTAAGACCCATATAGAACGTTTGATAGAGTAGCCATTTGGGAATCCCATGATCAGGGCACTACTTTAGGTACTCTTGGAAACGTTCCCAAGCTTCCCCTAATGTTTCATCTCCCATTTTCTTGAACCCTTGAAACTTAGCTCGTAGCTCAAGGTCCTTTTTGTGAGGGAATAAATTCGGTTCGTCGTATAGAAAGGCTTTTGTGTACTTACTCCCATGATGTCAATGGAGTTCTGTTCACATCCTCTTTAACACAAACCATCATACTTTCTCCCGCTAGGAGACTTAAACATATTGGTCCATGTACTCTTGATTTGCCCCACTTGTGCCTTGATAGTATCACAATAGCGCCAAATCCTTCAATGCTTTTGGCGGATTCTCTTTCATCCATAGATCGGTTGACTCAATCAATTTGATCATTTAGGCCAATCTCAAAGGTCCTGCTTGGTAGGCAATCTAATTTCCTAGTTGAAGTGTTGATCGGGCTCCATAATCTTTCAAATATTTTTCCATGCACCAAATCTCAAACTTCTACTTGAGAAGTAAAGCACCAATAGGCGAAGAGTATTTTGATAAAGTAAATTGTACTTCAAGTTAAAATATGAAAAAATTTTTTATGTTATTTAATGAAAAGCAGATGAAAAAATACTAAGTTGTCAAAACGGTTCTAAGCATCTTATTGCCTTCCTCGGCAAAATGGTGCCAATTTGAAGGACTTGCTCTCCCTTGGTCATTTGAACTAAACAAGGAGGGAGGCCTTTCAAATACAATTTATAAGAGCCCTAAAACTTTACACTACACAAGTGTAGCGCGGGAAGCTAAGGTCGAATTCGCAAGGAATGCTAAGGTAGGCATTGAGTAAGTAAACTATGTGTCGGTCCTGGTGGTTTTATAAACTAGAATTTTGGATTGAAGCTAAAACTAGAAGTAAATTGGAATAAAGGTTTTGAAATAAAAAATCACTAAATCAACTTAGGAAGTTCAACTGAGTGCCCAAATCATATAATGGATATATATATATATATACTAAGTAGGTGGCCAATAATAACTGATAATCTCAATTCAACATTAAAGGGTAATTGGTAGATTACATATTTGGGTGCACTTGCCCAAAAGGACCAAATGACTTCATTGACACCACGCCGGTCGTAAAAACACATCAAGTCAAATCGAGAAGATGCTAGGCCTGACATGCCGGAAATAAAAGGATAGGCAGATTCTCGTTGCACCGGAACGCTATTCCATGTAATTTTAGCACCTAAGGAAAAATAGAGTTTTGTTAATCTTTAAAATTTATTTAAACTTATTTTCAACATTTTCTAGAATTTTTGGAACTTTTCGAAACTTTTCTAAACATATTTGGCAATTTTACGAATTTTTCAACAATTTTCATTAATTTTGGGATAATTTAAATAAATTATGAAAACAAATTCCAAAATTCACGAAAATTTAGCACAACAGCACTATTTTTTCACAAGGAGTGTTTACTATTTTTTCCATAATATTTTGATTTATGGTTTCAATTTATGAATTTCTTAAGCAAAAAACGCAAAATCGAGCAAAGCGGGCCATCCCAGGAATTTTCGCCTTAAGATCACTTGTCCCGAGGAAGCAAAATCCCGACAGTCGTGGTATATTAGACATAATCCGCATAATATCAACTATGATCGTTATAAAATCACGCCTATATTTTATACATTATATAAGAATATTATTACATTACAATCTCACTATTCGAGGTAAAATAATCTCGAATATTGCAATAAATTCCGACACAGATTAGCAATTATATCAGATAATAATCATATAAAAAACGTAAGATTATATTATCATTTATATCCTCGCATACGCTTATTCAAGGCAAGCAAATTGGCCGAAATTCGGGGCGTGATTGCGCCCAAAAGTTTACCTATTTGGCTGATTTCGCCTTGCCTTATAATTAGGGCTCTTTTTTCCATTTCACAATCTTTTTGGACGGGCCATGTCTCTCTCACTCGTCTGGACTCTCTCCCTTTCACTCTCTCTCAGAAAACACTCAAACACTTTCAAACCAATTAAAACACGTAAAAGCTATTTAGGCTCTTTCGCAATAGATCTAGGAGGTTTTTTTCAAAGGTTCTAAGGTTCGATGAAGGGTTCTCAGGGTCAAAGTAGTGTCATGGTCTTCGACATCATGTTACAAGGTAGGTTTGAGCAACGTCTCCAATTCTTAGCCCTTTTTGCAATGCTTGTTAGAATTTCGACTTTCTATGTAATTATCGCGAGTAATATGATTAACAACGCATTTTGACAATTCAAATTAAAAGCACCTTAAGGGATAACTTTCAATTCCTCGTAACAGTGTTGCATGCTTGTTTCACAAACAATAATCATACTTTAACAACGACCTGCAAGGATTTCGGGTGTTTCAACGGACTAATATCGGGGAGAATAACTATGGACAACCGGAGTGTAGGTACTACTCTGGAATAGGCGAACTTTCACACTAACATACACAAAACTAGACATTATTATGCAGTAGTAGTTGGATGTAAACAACAGCCTACGTAATGTTGCTGATTAGGGTTTGAAAGGGAATAAAACTGTTGGTGTTGTTGTCTTCGACAAAGAACTCCGCATAACTCGAGTAGAGGCCGCTAGATGAAGGGGGGGTGTGCACTAACTTGTCAACGCTTACCTTTGTCCTAATCCAGACCTTTGGTTGGGATACCAGAAGGGCACCTTGGGTAGCTGGCTCCGCCTTGCTTTTATGCAATTATATGTCAAGGCTTTAAACAGGTTCCGCGCTTCCAAAAGAATACGTTGTGGTGTCACTTCCTCAATAACTCATTTCGAGTATAACACACACAAGTCCAAGCAGTACTTCAACGGAATATGAATGAATCAAGAAATCAATTCTTATGTGAACAAATAGAGCGTCCTTAAAGTGAACCCCCCAGAGCAGAGGGACGGCCAAGGTCCGGTCGGATGACGCCCTGGGCGCCCGTAGAGGTGGGAAATTTGTTTGATTAGAATTTATGGAAATTAATTGGGAATCATTATGCACGACCAAGTCATGCACACACTACCAAAACACCCTTGCTGAAATCGACAGGTCCCCTTTAAGCTCAGATGGGCGGACGCATGATTTCTTCAATGTCGCTCAGCAGATTGAGGAACCACAATTTTAGTAATTCAAAGATAGTTATGAGAAATGGAGTATCCACAGGTTTCGGAAATCAATTGATTTATGGGTTTGTTGGCTTCCTACTTATTCCTTAATCAAAAAGTTTAATAACTTATCTTTCTAATAAGCATTGTAGGAAGCAATAAGACAACAAAATAGGCAAGTAAAAGCCATGAAAGTCATAGCCATGGAAAGAGCAACTGAATAAATGGGGAATAATAGGGTGAAGCAAACAAAATTTAGGCACAACAAAGTCCAAACGACTAACAAAAAATGGAAATTCTAGTTCAACAACAAGAGTAAATCAAAATTGAAAGAGCAATAAAACAAAAAGAACTCAGTATACCTAAAAGTCAAACAATTGTGCGAAAACATGGAGTAAATGTAATTGATACTGAAACAAATATCAAGACTGAATTAACTCGAAAATCGAATGTAAGCATATAAGATTTGTAAGAAATGGTTTGAGCATTGAAGATTCGCTAGAGCCAAATCAATGTCAAGAACAATAACTTCTCTCTTTCTAAAAGTCCTAAGAACCACCATATGAAAGAAGAAGAAGTGGTAAATGATTGCTAAAAATCTGAAAGTGTAATTCTATTCCTGGTCTTAGAATCACACTTCTATTCTACATTAATTATTACTCTACTTCTTGTTTTTTTTACTTTGTTTTCTCCTAAAACTATATATACAAACTCAATTACAAAGGTTAAAATAATTACAAGAATGCCATTACGAATTTCCACWTGTGCCAAATACTCCTCAAAAATCAAGTCAATGTTGGTCAAAATGTCAAAAGTCAACTGATTCAKAGTGACACGTAGGCACGGGCCCATGCGCAGGCCGAGGCGCGGGCATGCAAAAAACCTTCAGAAAAAGTTGCTGGTGCAGGTCATATGCGCAGGCCGCAAGTGAGTCGCGGGTCGAGGCGTGGGCCAGCCTCAATATGCGTGTATGCTCGAATTAGCTTCTGGAAATGTTGGAGGAGTTTGCAGGCGTGGGTYATGTAAGCGGGCCGTATGCGCGRGCCAACCCAGAGGCGYGGGCCAGTCTGGAGAAAGCGCGGGCGCGCCTTTTTGCTTCTGACTGCCCTTCAACTGCCTTAACTTCAAACGACCATAACTTCTCACTCGGTGATCGGATTGCAAATTGTAATATACCATTAGAAAGCTCTCAAAGTCTACATTCCAACGAAAAAAAGTTCTCAACAGTATATTCAAAGTGTGCAGAAAGATATGGCTTGAAGAGTCTGTTAGAGTATAAGTTCAAACGCTTTAAGGCTCAACTTTAGCAAATACAACCACGCCATCAAGAAACAAGGCATAAAACTAGCATGGCACACTTAAGCAACTTGCAAACATTCACAACACTTGCAATTAAGTGTATAAGAATAGAAGTCATGCAGTTTCTAGATCTAGCGATTGAAACTTAATACAAGATCTATATCCAATAGGTAGAACGAGACCATCCTAAGGTCGAGAGATACGGTTAGGAATAGTTTTGTGGTTCATTCGATTCGGGAAACTTTGACCCTGTTTGATTGTGCCTTATTACGAATTCTTGATACCCACATTATTGCTTATTTTGTGTTATAGTGAACCATAGCCCTAGACTTAAGTGTAATTGGTAGTTAATTTGAAATAATTCATCACGCTTTCATGAAAGTAGCTTAAAATACTAAAACAAAGGTCCTTTTTAGATCTAGATGCTTTTTAATCAATAAATAATTAATTGTTTCTTCCTGGTTGATTTGACCCTGTTACCACTAAGCTACATAGTTAGTTTAATAGGTTACTTTATGATAAAGTACGCGGGGGACAATCCTGGTGTCAAATTGGCGCCGTTGCCGGAAGCAGCACATAAATTAATAAATTAATTGATGTCAAGACTATCTATTTTATTTTGATTTTTTTGTACATAGACTAACTATTAATTGTTCATTATGTAGAAAAACATAAGGTACTGAAAGTGCCAAATTAAAAATGGTCACATTTAGGCACTTATTTCTTCCTTATTTTGGCCAACGTTGTGTTTTCGATATCATTTTCACTAGCCTTTTGGTTAGTTTTCCCCTTTGTTATAGTTTAATAGAGTTTTGTTGGTTTTAGTAGTTTTTATACGTTTTTTACTTTTTTCTCTTCTTTTCTATTCTTATACACTTAATTGCAAGTGTTAGTGAGGTTTGCAAGTTGCTTAAGTGTGCCATGCTAGTTTTATGCCTTGTTTCCTTGATGGCGTGGTTGTATTTTGCTAACGTTTGAGGCCTTAAAAGGCGTTTTTGAAACTTATACTCTAACAGGACTTTTTCTGTCCAACAGACCATAATCTTTTCTGCACACTTTGAAAATGATATGTTGAGTAACTTTTTTTCGTTTGGAAATTGTAGACTTTGAGGTTTCTTAATGGTACTATATTACAATTTGCAAATCCGAATGCTACCGAGATCGTGAGATAAGTTCTATGTCGTTTGAAGTTAAGCCAGGTTTAAGGGCAGTCGTAACAGCAAAACATATCAAAGGCTCATTAGACGCCCTGCGCTTTTTTCTTCAGATCTGTGGCCTCACGTCCTCCTGGGTTGGCCCGCACGGCTTACTGCTTTTCTTTTTTCCTTTCTTACCATGTGGCTCCCCAACGGGTCTTGCTCTATTAACTTCCTCTCATCATCATTTTTCCAGTAAATTCAGTCTGAATTCTGTAGCATATCACGCATGATTTTGAGGGCTTTGTGGCCGCATCCGCCTTCGGACCGCGAACTGCACTTGCGGCTCCTGGCGTTTTTCATATTGGATCCTTGCTTTTTTACCTTAGCAACTTTTTTTCTGATAAGGGTTTGTTTTGCTTTATGCTTCTTTGCGCCCTCGGGTGCTCTGCTCATTTACCCGTGCCTTAACGTTTCTGTCCCCTATGGAATTCAAGGTTTTGATCTTTTGGACATTTGACCAACACTTGACTGATATTTTTTTGAGGAGTATTTTGGGGCAACATGTGGAAATTCGTAAAAGCATTCATTGTTATATGTATTTTAACCCTTTGTAAATTGAAGTTTATGTATTATAAGTTTTAGGAGAAAGACAATGAGCTAAAAAAAGATTGACAAAGACACGATACTGTTGGGAGTTACGTAAGTAATAGTTATTGTAGAATTAGAAGTACATATTACATGAGTAAGATTAACCAGGAATTTACAATTTTCCCAGGGGATCATTTTCAATGCAATTTCATGGTTCTAGGTCTTCTTCTTCTGTGTATTACTTTTCTTTATTTCTGTAGGTTATTCTGTCGAGAGGGAGAAGAAGTACTTATAAATTCTACTTGCGGCTACATTTGATTGGGGGCCTCATAGGAATCTTGTATCACATGCTCAGTTCAACCATTCCTTTCGCTAATCAAACTCAAATTATCGGTTATGATCTTCTTACATGCGAACCTTTTCGAGGTAAATTTTCCATTTTCTTTAATATTTGTTTTCAGTTTTCAATTAACAATTTACTTCCTGCTTTTGGGGCGCATCAATTTTTGATTATCAGGGTTATCGTTTATCATGCAGTTTCTGTTTATTGGCTTTTCAATATATTTTTGACTTCTTTCTTCTTGTTGTTTTTGATACACCGAATGTCCCTATTATGTGATCGTTTGGCACTCTTGTTTTGCTGTTTACTACCCAAATAATCTTTGTGAAGTGTGTTTGTTCCACTCGCCTATTATTTTTTTTATTGTTTGTTGCTCCATGGCTAAATTCATCGCTTTTAACCTTGCTATTTTTGTTGTTTCTATTGCTTGCCTACTCAATGGTCTAACGAAAATAAGGCTTTTATTTGCTATTTCTAGGAGATGGTTGTCTTTACCTGTTGAAGCCCAAAACTAATAATCAATTGATTTCCGGACACTATGTGGAACCTGCGACTAATTTCTCAGAGTATTTTTTACTTAGCCTATCTCTTTCTACCTTTACTAAATAGTTATTGTCGGACAATTCTCCAAAGTGTTTCTCTCCAAATCCCCAATCCTCCATTCTCAATGGCTTTCTTCCAATGGACCCGGAAGTAATTAATGTTAGTGCCGAAACTGTTTCCAAGTTATTATGGTTGTGGCGCCCAAGGAGGCTTCTAAAGGGGCTTTGGTGGCTTCGAGGCAATTGTAACGTTAATATGGTGACCAGGTTGTTGCCGGGCAGTCGGGACTGTGGGAATTCATATATCAATTAGTATTTTTCTAGAGAACTAAGGTCACAATTTACTCTTACGGGGCGCATGGATAGAATGTAGGCGCTTCATACGGGTTGGACCGGAACTTCGGTCCGGTCCTACTGGCGTTCTGAGGCGGGATTCACGGTAAGAGGACGGGCTTTATTTGGTTATTCTGAGGAAGTTGATATTCTTGGTATTTTTCAGAGCTTAGTTGTGGAGTCAAGTGCCTTGGAGGTTTTTTGGTGTTTATAACTCGAATAGGAGTATAGAGGGTGAAATCTCCTAGAACCGAGCGCTTGACATTTGCTATTTGGCGAAAAAGCTAGGCAAAGAGAATCCTCTTCGTGCTTCTTTTAGGGCCTTTGACTTTATAAACTGCCATTAAAGCAAGGCCGGGAGGACTTCCATGGTCTGGAAGTTGGAAACAGCCAAAGGTCGGTGGAATTAGGACAGAGAAAATTGTAAGTGGTGATCAGTATTGTTGCAGACAACCCACCCCCCTTCATTCTAGCGGAGCCTCAGAGAGCTACTCAATGTGTTAATTTGAGCGGTTAGTCTGGATTTCTGTTTTGTCTCGGAAAAGATAAGACAAACAAACAGCTTTTCCGGGTTCCAAGAACCCTAATTCAGTCGCACACATTAGCTACGCTGGTTGTTATACATATATCACTTATTGTGCAAATTTAATGTCTATGGTTTGTTGTGAGTTATGTTGTTGCGTAAATGAGAAGTTCGTATATTCCAGGAGAGGGATTTTTTCCTAAATGCCGGTGTTGGTCCAGAGTATAGTAGCTTAATGTAGGCGGAAAATTGGTGGTGTAAACGACGGAAATCAGGGTCTTGCTTAAACAGTTATTTATTATTGTTGCTGAAAACAAAAGCATGAAAAGCACCTTGTACCGAGGAATTGGAAAGTTATTCCCTTAAAGGTTGCTTATTCAATGGTTCGAATTGCTCAAAATCGTTTGTTAAGATCAATATCCTACTCGAGGAACGCGAATTACCATAGAAAAGCTCGAAATTGGTAAAAACGAAAGCAATGCCAAAAGGAGGCTAGAGCAATTGAGGACGTTCCGGCCTCTCCATAAAAGAGACCTAATTAACACCTCCCCTCTCTGTATAAACATGTGATGTGCGTAAGGAAGCGCATCGGGGACACCTCTTCGACATTTGGACCCTTAGGGAACCCGTTACATCGACCTTTGAGTATATTATTGCCTTTTAACCTTCCTTTACAGATCTATTTGCGGATTGAGTAAGAGGCCTCTGTAACATAATATGGCTCTTTTACCGCTGGTGTTTTTCTAGCTTTGTGTTTGAAGCCTCAGGTGGATTTCGAGTGTGTCCTCTGAGAGAGACACTGAATGGCCCATGAAAGCCCTCAAAGCAGAGAGACAGCGCAGTCCCAGGAGAGGTAACGCAGTGGGAGAGTGTTTGATTCACTGGGCCGCTCCACAGAAAGATTGTTGCCAAATGAAAGAAGAAGCTCCCTATTATTAGGCAACGCGAAATCAGCCAAATAGTCTCAACTCTCCAGATGGTTGCGCAGCTAGCGATTTACGAGCCTCCGAAATCTATCGCGCACCTATCCCCATCCATTTCCATTAATTTTTTTTGCTTGCCTTGAAAAGCGTATCTGCCGATGACTATGTACTAACATTCATTCCTATTTTCTTGTTCGCTATGATTTAATATCTAAATCGCTATATCTTGGTTTTGGATTGGGTTTGTTATGTTGTCTGAGGAATTATTAGTCTGAACCTATAATATATACAATCCCTTGATGATCCGAATTTTTTGCAGACTTTTCTACCAAATTCTCGAAGCATCTATTTTAACCTCGAACAATGTTAGTGATGTATCTGTAACTCGTAATAAATATCTTAATTTATACATTGTATATATAACATATTATGCGGATGCGCTGACTACTTTACTCCATCCACCGAATTCGCCGAAGTGTTGAGACTCGCATTTATTGCGCCTACCGTACAGACATCTTATTGCCTCTCCTTTTTAGAATATGTTCTCCACGCTCCTATGCTCGGTTCCGATCGACATATATTTTTTTTTGGAGTCTTTTCTACTACCTCGGGCGTGCGGGACCATAAGTTTCCTCTTTTGTTATGCGCTATGATATTTCCGCTCTTTCTCTTTGGCAGCTGAATTGGGCTGCCGAACGGCGTCGGCTGTTCTCAGCTCCGCATTTCTCGCAGTCTTTCTGCTAATAGCACAAATTACATATAGGATATTGCAACACCCCTTATATAGACCATCACCTTCTCACACCTAAATTATTATGCGAATCAACAAACAATCATGTACATTTTCAACCAACCTCAACCTCTTGTTGGACCTCAATAAATAGTATCTGTCTGTCTATGTAGCTATGGATCTACAATTTTTCTTCATTGAATAGAATCTTCTCCGGCCGATCTTCTAACTTTGACGATGTTGTTTTCTAATTTATCATTGGTTTTGCTATACTATTATCGGCAAAATTAATTCTGAATTGTTGAAAATCTTCGTTATGTTAGTAGAATTGAGGGCCAAGATTAGGTATATTTTGGTGTACTTGCCTTGCACTGTTTTCAGAGGCAAAGAAATTTCCTCAGTAGATTTAACACAGTCTCTCCGCACGCCGAATCCAATTTAGGACACTCTTCTATAACATGATGTTTATAAACATCTCTTTGGATGTATGATAATAAAGTGCTTTATTAAGGGTTATTTGTTGGTAAAAATTAAAAACACTTATTTTTGTTAGGTGGCCTATAATCTACAGGAAATAGCGTTGTCCGTTGCAAGGGAAATCTATTGGGCCTTATTGTTGGTTTATTTAATTTTGTTGCGTATGTCAGGTCGTTTGAGTGGAGTTTGAGGTTGAAATTGGCTTTGGTTTTGCTTGAGGTCCGTTTAGATTTCTCTCGAGTTGACATTGTGTTGTTGCTGTGTAGAAATGGGGGGTGGAACTTGTAACTTCGCCTTGTCTGTCCCTTATCATTCGTGATCGTGTGTCTCTTTGCTTAGCCCCCTTCGGTAAACATTGCAAATCGAGGGACAAATGTAATTTTATTCTACCAATCTTCAACCCTTAATGTTGAATTGGTAGGTGGTAATATCAGTTTGATTGGATATATATATTTATATATATATAATCCATTATATGGGTTGGGGCATAGCAGTGTTTGCCCTAAGTGATTTTGTTGTGGATTTTTTAATGTTTCTCAAAATCCTTTATTCCAAGTAGTTGAGCTGTATATGTAGCACACTTATAGTGGTTTTAGCTTTCAATATCGAAGTGTTTTTTGAAATGGGGAATTTTTCTAAGTTTCAAAGACCGACTGTGTTCTTGAGCGATACTATACAATAGTTACTGTTGAGCGGTCATGTAGGCCTTACAGGATCTTATGAACGCATAAACACCGGATTATCATTGCGACGGTTTCCGACTTCCGCTCACTCGCCATAGTTGGTGTGTGGGTGCGCGATTCCCACTTGAGACCTCGGCTGGTGCCGTGTGGTTGTTGATTGGAGTTTGGTCTTACGCAAAACCATTAACTTGGATTAACAAGTTTATGGTTTTGACTAACTAAACCCTCTTTGTGAGAATTGCCTTTGATGTTACCAAGTCCTGCTCTCTCCTTGGGCGATAAGAAATTTAAAGGCCCTCATGGGGTGTGGGTGTATGCGTTTGCCTCAGCCCAACGACATTTCCCCTTGGCTTTTAGTACAACTTGTTTGGTTGTTAACCGAGTCAGTAAGCTCTCAGTGGGTTTAGCGTCTATAAGCCATATTAATGATGTGTTATTTGAAAAGGCTTTCACTCCCTCTTCGGTTTAGCTTTCCTGTAATGACCCAAGGAGGGTACTTGCGCTCCTTGTTTCATCACCATAAATATTTTGTTCTCAAAGTAGCTGTCAGACTAGAACAGCCAATGCCGAGGAAGAAGCTCCGGCCATAAAACAATAGTCAAATCGTTGCATTCAATTAAAGAAAACAGTGTTTTTTAATGGCACAATAAAGATGAGACTTAAGAGGTGATATTATCGGGCACCGAATAATCATGTATCTCAAATTTAGATTACCTTGAGGCCTTTCATTCATTTATGCCAAGTAATAATAATTAAAGCCATTTTGGATAAGATGGGTCTTCGGATTCTTCTCCCTTTGGTCCATTTTCTACACATGAAAACTAGGTACTGTGAAGGTGTGGGACCATTAGAGTCTGAAAGGATGTGTCACTTCTACTTCTATATTCTCAATGGTTCCTTCTCCCGATTATGCAACATGATTTAGCTATCATTCTAGAGATAGGTTTTCAACTACCTTCTCCACTTCACCTTACAGAAGTTTCGGAAGTGTCTTCTAGCTCTGGCGGGCTGGGGGTGGAACCCTATTGGTTTGCATTGAGCTCTTCTCCCCCTTCCCTCTCCTGATTGATGAACATAGTTATCAACAGGAAAGTTCCTTTTAGGATGATGGCACCCGGATTTATTTTCAGTCCTCACTTTTTCGTGTTCGTCAGTATGAGTGCGACGACACCTCCTCGCAGCTGAGTAAATTAACCATTTAAGATAATCGATGTATTTCTATGGTGGTTTGATGTACACGCCTCTCCATATAGGAGAAGTTGGATTTCTAATAGTGAACACTAGTAACTCTAGGGAGACTTCCAGGGTGATGGTGGACACTCCCTTTGACATTATGATCTTTTCTTAAGTGCTCGTCTCACCATCAGCCACAGCCGCTCAGGAGGAGGAACGCTTTTGTGCCTCAATTTAGTGCCTCACAATAGGCATTTGAATCAATCCTATTGATTGAGAACGTTTTGCCAACTCGAATCTCCGTCGATCACTTTCAGTATAGGGTAAACTTGCTTGTGAGGAATCTCTCCTTTAGTGGTCTTTGCTTGCAGTTGTCAAGAGAATAATAGGATATACATATATTGATCTTATCTAACACTCTCCAGTGCGTGTCCCCCAAAACCAAAAGCATTTTGAGAAGTAATTCCGTTAAAGTTTGAGCTTGAAATATTCTTGGCCTTTATCATGTCAATATATTTGTGAATTTACTAAGTTCAATAGCAGCAACATAACTTACTTAAAAAGTGCTTGGGGTGGTCAATGCATATGCGATGCGAAGAGTACATGAAACTTCAATATGTGTTTGTTCTAAAGCTTTTTCTGTTACAAGTTCCAATTAGGCGGGCGGGTATGATTCTAATGAGTTTTGTGAAATGAAGTTCGATTGGTTAGGAAAGAGGATTTTGGTGGAAAAGCCAGGGACTTCATGGGCGATTCATGGAAAGAAGTCACAAAAGCCTTTCTGCGAAAGAAACTTTTCCATCACAAAAGGCGACCGATTGAGCTCCATCGAAATCTGAATAGTTTCCTCCATAAGTTTTTATTACGTTATACCACAAAGGGTCGCTTTTAGTCGCATACAGCACTAGGCAAGGACCAGAAATGGGAGATTGGAAAACATTAGGGGAGGGAGGGCCTCCTAGAACCTTAATTGGTGCTGGATAACGGCCATTTTTTC
Source organism: Bassia scoparia (assembly GCA_008642245.1). Classification (NCBI taxonomy): domain Eukaryota; kingdom Viridiplantae; phylum Streptophyta; class Magnoliopsida; order Caryophyllales; family Amaranthaceae; genus Bassia; species Bassia scoparia. Next base: position 17,195 of record SNQN01006335.1, on the reverse strand, counting down.
CCTCCCGTATTCTCAAAGGTCCCCTCAGACACGTACCTCTTTTCTTAAACACTATTCTCTGATAGGCTCGCTCACACCATTCCTCTTCCACCTTACTCTCTTTTTAACTAGCTTTCGAACCCGTCCCTTCTGACTTCTAACTCTTCCTCAAGTCTTCGACTTCATTTCAAGTTGGGATTGAGTTCAAAAAAACACCAAAGTTGATTGGTGGCTCTCTAGCCTTATGCCTCCATTAGAAATTGTAAACATAAACGATTGTCCTTTTATCGGGAAGAGTTTGAATACAAATCAACTTCACGTAAATGGGACTTGAAGACAGGAGGTCTGGGGGGAGATAGATCTATTGTCGTGTGGTTTTTTTTAAAAAAAAAAGGCCAAACAAAACCAATGCCTAACTTGTAAAGAGCACGGTGAATAACACCTCCGGCATTTCTCATGCTCGAAAACCTGGGACAACTCTGGCAGGAGAACCCAAAATTATTGAAGCTAATGGAGGAGATTAATCGATAGACATTTGTATTTGCCCATAGAGTTTCGCGTTTAGGATCAGTTGGGCGTTGAAAGGCATAAACTTGGTGATAGAATAAGCAGCAACGGGAGGAAGCTTGCTATAAAAAATATGACTTTATAATCACTAGATTAAGCGGAGGAGACCGAGTGAAGTTCTGACTACGAGAAACGTATACCTCTAATGGGTGTAAGGGCATTAGTATAGAGTAAGATAGGTCCATGTGGGAAGAAGGCTCCGTTTAGTGAATCCAGTGAGGGAGGGGTCTCCTCGCTGATATTCTTTGAACAACATGCGGCGCTGGTAAAAATGTCTAATCTAAATTACACTACACCTTGGGATCAAGTAAAAACAATCATCTTTGAAAAAAGTGCAAGGAGCAGAATTGAATAATGTGATAAGATAGCTAATCTGTAAACTCTTGAAGTAAGGCTTTTGGCTAGAAAAATCACCTTATCTCATAAACCACCACCCCTAGGATCCTAATTAACTAGTGTCTCGTTTCTTATAAGTTATGATGTAATTTTCCAGACTTCCATAAGTAATGGACGCTAGCTGATTTTCCTTCGAGTTATTTGCGACGCAAATATTTAGTGGGAGATTGTGCTCAATCATGGTTTAGAAATAAGTGTTAATGGTATATGCTTTCATCTCCAAATGTGCAATTTTACCCTCTCGTCCGAAGTTCAAATCCCAAGTCCCCTCACAGCTCCAAAGCAATAGCTTGCGAAAGTCCACAAATCAAGGGTACATGGTTTCGTTATATTAGATGTCTTGAGAATTGGCCGAGAACAAGCGTATAATATATCATGCCTTGGACATTTGTAAAGTAATATAGAAGGCATGAACAGGAACCTAGCTCTCCTAAAGCTATAAACTACTCGATCAACTACACTGATTACACAATTTGGATTGCGGGTAAGAAAATCAATAGGGAGAAAGCCTAATGATAACAATGTAAATTTTCAAATGTATGGAATTGAGTAAACCAGGAGTGTATCGAACAAGGAAGCCATTAAGTAAGTAATTGGTGTCTAACCAAAGAGGGTAATCAAAGAATACTACTTAAACATTCCAAACAAGTAAAACTAAGGATCAAACCTTCTCACCAACCACCATGAGTGCAAACAGTCGTAGAAGCCGAAATAGAACAAAATGTACAAGTATCAACCAATACCCACAACAATACATTTGGCAAAAAAAAACGAATCAAACAAACAATTAAGCAAACAACAATAAAAACTGAAATCTAAGCAAGAAATGCTAATTACTCAAATATTTCTTATTAAGAGCAATTCAACAACGTGCATATGAAGGATTTGTAAGATTTGAGCAAGAAATGAGGAAAACTAGGGCAAATGATGAACTTGAAAGCTACTCTCTAATGGTGATAAAGGAAAAAGAAGAAGATGAAAAGAATTTCTGAAATCTACTCTCTCTCTAACCTATGTGGTATGTCTATTCTAGTGCTATTTCTTCCTAGGTTGTATCTCTCTCTTAAAACGCTATACTAGTACAATCGCACACCAAAATGAACTAGCTAGGTTCTGATTATACAAGGATTTGCTCATTATGCATAATTTACACATGTGCTCTAAACTTCCTCGCAGTTCAAGTCAAATTGCAGATAGAAGGGTCCTCTCTCTTAGTGAGAGTGCCACTGTGGTTGAATACGCCGCTAGCTTCGGTGCGACAAGGGACTTAAATCTGGCAAGCGTACAGGTAGTTTGATGTCTGGCGGAGGGCAGAGGCGGGAGGAATGAATTACAAGCGGACGCACATAACCTTTTCTGGAAAGCCTGCTCAGGTCGGGACAGGTTGGGGGGGATTTTCTCTTGACAGAGAGGAGACGGCGCGTGGGCGGGAATCACTTCATTTTGGCTGCCTTGGCAGGCGCAGTTGCGGGCCAAAAGGTGCCTGCGGTCGCGCCCTATAATGACTTCTTCCGTGAGGTGGAGGGCTATTACAGGTGCGGCAGTTATGCTCCCTGAGCGTCATAGAGCAGTGAGGTCTGCTTCTCGGGCACTTGTCCTCTGAGAATCACCAAGTGTGCGCCAGATGCCTATTAATCCATTTCGTGATAGGAGTGCTCTACTCAGCATACGCGTGCGGGGGGCAAAGTAGTGCGCACGCTCATGGAGTGTGTGACTTATATCTCCTGAATTGCCCAACTTGAAACGGCCATACTTCATTGATTTGGACTGAGATTGCAGGAGTGGTGTAATCTCTTCGAGTATACCGTATGGAAATGGCCTCTCGAACGTCTACGTTTTCCATGCAAAACGTGGTAACTTGCAACATTCAAGATGACAGACAACGAACATCTCGCTCGTCAAGTGAATGTGTTAAGCGGCGCATGTTTCAAGTGCCTTAAGGCTCAACGCCACAAGCAATACCATACATTTGTTAGAACGTCTTTAGATAACCTCTTTAATCTAGGCTCTAATCGCTTGCGGAATTATTGTGAAACTTTACTCACCAAGCTGTGTTCTTGAGTGAGTACAATATGATGAGAGGTAAATACTAAAGTAGAAATACCTTACAAAAAACCACTAAAAACAGATCTCGTTGAGCTAAACTAAACAAAGTGGAAATCTAACAAAAGGGTTAGTTGTAAATTGACTTAATCGAAAAAAACCCACCACAATGGCCAACAAGTTTAAATGTGACCTAAGTGCTCTACATGTCGATCCTATTTTGGTCAATGCTTCTCAGGATTGGGACGCTCCTGTTGAGTCACACCAGGTTCAAATCCACATTCTATAGCTCGTGGACGGCATGGCAATCGTAGCTGTCGTTTTCGGATGATCCTGAGCACTTCAGTCCAAATGCTCGAGGTATATCATGTGTAAAATTGGCTTCTGATCTAAAGGGTGTATGCATAATTGAAAATAGGAGACATGCTTCATATTCAGAATGCATAGCAAATACTATCCGTGTTTTGCGGCTCAATAGCAAAGTACGCTACTGAGGTTCCATGGTCGTCACCCTATGTTCACTTTTCGCTGCATCTTTAAGTCGATAGGCGTCGTTACAGGGGTCTCGCCTTGGAAACGCACTCGATTAGGAAAGAGCACCGGGGCATCTGAGGCAAAGCGGATTATAGTATACTCGGTTAGGTCTTGAAAACAAAATACCAAGCAATCATTGCCAAAGAAGTGTTAGTAATGGAGTTTAGTGGTATGAGTTGTCTGCAACCAAACGAAAGGCAAGAGTAGAGATGACATCATGGATACCGACTGATAGCTGGAAGTCCATTGTAATAATGGGGTATATCGATATTTCGGGCAGAAAGGATGTGGTCTCGACTGTACTGTGGTGGCTCTACAGTTGTGCCTCTACTCTCATCTTCGGGCGTATTCTTTCGGCTCAAAATAATAACTCGAGTTATTTTTCGTTGGGACACCACTTGTGACGATGTGAAGACTCGTTTAGCGCTCCATATTGTCCTGGGTGGTATTTTCCCATGGAAATTCAAACCAAACTTTTTGGAGAGTCTTCCTGCACATTATGAAACCAAATTGCCCCTAAGCAAGCAACGGGACCTGGAAAAGTCATTCATTCATATTGTATCAAAATAATAACACCTACAAGGCATTACAACATTGAATGTGAGGCCATACACATAGAATGAAGAAAGTCGTTCATTCGTGAATGATCGAAAGCAGATACAATTATCCAAATAGCGACATCTATTTCTCGTGTGCTTGAAGTGCTGCACTAATGCGTCAGCATAGTGAGGGAGTGCTTGGGTTAGCCCGATTTGTATACGACAATGAAGCAAATGCAAAAAGACCAGTATCTAAACTAACTCGTTGCCGTTCATGCACCTACTACTGCCTCTTGGTATTGTTACACAGGTTTGTTCTCCCGATACGGGACTAGCGAGAGAATGAAAGCAGCTGTAATTAAATCATAAGCCTTACCAACTAGCAATATTTCATTTCGCTATACGCCTGGTCGTGCTGATACGTCTCAACGCTAACGCTCCAGTTAGTTCTCCCCGATGACGATACTAGAGAGTAGTGGCTGTACATAGAGTGAGAGCTCGCTCCAAAAGGCTAAAGACATTTTCGCATATTATGTGATCGTTGCTATACGCTATGGTTGTTTCCTCGAACGTATGTTAGTATCTGCGGACGCTAGTCCGATGATGGGATCAGCATAGTTTAAGCACTCGACCCAGCACAAAAGATCATTCTCTATATGTCAAAGTATCAGGTCTGGCCATAGGTACACTGCGTTCGTAAGTTAATTTCCCAGTTACTTAAGTCTGATCGATGGAGATATTACAAAATAGTTCTAGAAGCACCATAGGTCCGGTCTAACGGGAGGCATCGGAGTTGGAATTATTATGAAGGTAATGATACAGGAGAGGGGGGGCCACAAGTGGGAAAAACAAGCGATACTTTTGTTTATTGAAACCAGGCGAAGCCACATATGTTTGTAGTACAAAATTTATGTTGATGATATCGTTATTTTGGTGCTGCTAATCAAATCTCTATGAGATGAGTTTGCTAATCTTATGCAGAGTGAATTTGAGAGGCGGCTGATGGCGAGAATGGGGATTCTTTGCCTACGCCTTTATTTAAGAACCGTTCGATGGTAGTCATGTTTGCAGAGCCATTGAATGCTGAGGCTAGAGTACGTTGAAAAGTGGAGTGCTAATACTTATTATGTTTGGTGCATGAGAGAACAATAAGTCCTCTTATGATTACACAAGAGTTCACAATCCAAGGATAATAATTTGGTGCTCGCTCGAGGGGAAAAGATGTGGAAGCCTCCACTTATAGAGGATGATTGGTTCCCTGTTGACTTGAGGCTGAGGCTAGTACCTCACATTGTGTTTTCTGTGGATTGCTGTCACGGTCTCAAGTAATCCAGAGGAGTTTGTTTTGAAGGCTTTAGAAGTATCATAGAATTCTAGCTGTGGCAGGGGTAAAACTCACATGATCTGTGTGTCTGTGTTGGAAGGTACCCAAAGTAGCTCAATGAATTTAAATTGGAGGACCAAGATGGAGATTTGTGTTGGTTTCCTTCTTATAGGAAGGAGCCATATCAGCGTGTTGCGTACACTCACATATTTATCTTGGTACTTGCCAATCTCATTGTTGAGGTGTCTAAAAAGCCAAATCAAGTGGCCATTATCCACAGTAGAAGTCTAGTCGTTTTATAATGTTGCCAGCTTTGATAGGGCTGTTCCAGTTTACTATGGAATAAGACCAGCTCAAAAAAAACGATTTTGGTGTTGTTATGCCGTAGTGTTCTAAGGCGTATAACCCTGTGACAACATTTAAAGTGCTTTAACATTTACAAACGTATATCTC
>SNQN01006334.1:16375-39287 GCA_008642245.1 Bassia scoparia | reverse complement strand
AGGATCAGGTATAGGGAGAGGTCAACAGGAGTATCATCAAGAACTGAGCGAATAGGATATGTAACCAAGCTTGGTGAGTCAGTTCATGATCGTCTTAGAAATAGGCTTTCAGCCTTCCAAAGGTTAGGGACACCTAGTAGGTCGCAAGGACCACCTAAGGCAGGTTAGCAGCATACTAGGGGATCTTCGAGTCAAGGTACCGATCGAACCTGCATCGATGTCAAGTACCCTTCTCCATCACCATTTTGTGATTTGATACTCAGGAGTGAGTCCCTAAGAGTAAAGATACCAAGTCACATCAAATTTGATGGGACTAAAGATCTTAGTGATCATGTGTCCGTCTACCAAGTCGAATATTCTTGAACCAGGCTTGAGCAATTCCAGTCAACGTGGTAGCTAAGGAAAGTATTTCCACCAGCTTGCATCTGCAAATYCCCCAAGATACATATGTCCCTCATAAAGGGTCACATCAGGGTCTCCAGTACTATCAAATTTGATATGGCCTGGTATTTTGACTTTTTGAGATCGGGCTCWCAATATTTCCTCTCCGAATGGTGATGAGGATGGATACCTGATTTCAGCAGCTGCATGTGTTGCACCCTGACCTGAGGTAGCTTCTGCGGMTGGCTGGCATTGTGATGTACCTGGTCCTCCTAGCCTGTGGAAGGTTGAAAGGCGATTCCCCAGTCTATCATGCACTGACTGCCCATGCCTGGTTGCCTATTCAGGTCTGGTAGTCTCTGGAGTATATCCAGCTGATTTCTTGTGAGGATCAGGTTTGGGCGTGCCTGGTCTGCCAATGATGAGATGATATAGGGTCACATATTGTTTCAGCGTCTTTCTTCATTCTCTTCAGATATATCCTCATTGATGGAGACGACCATATGATGAAGATGATTGGTAGTGAGGTGGTGAGTACTCACTCCTTCTAACACGTTGGTTTGGGTGGTCCCATAGACCGTTCATCAGGTATGTGGTGTCTTTCGTGTGGAATGACTTGGGTAGGGGATTTTGTCCATAAGGATCATTTCCTGTGTGGTACTACTCACAAAAGTGTGCCAATATCCAGAGGACGCACAGCCGCAGTACTCTAGGATTCTCCCATCGCATGGCTCCACCTGGTCTGCATTGGTGAGTGGAATAGCCTGTGTTCTCCTGGAGGAGAAGGTGTTTGATGATAATGTCCACCCAAGTCCCATAGAGTAGTATACTGTTCGTGGCTTGGCTGGTGGTAGAGTTTGTGATGGTGGGTGGCATGGTGTTTCGGCTTACTGGTGCCTTGTGACCTAGAACGCCCTGAAGAACGATTCTTACAGTTGAAGAACACTTCATCTGGCTTCTAGGGTCAGGCCGTGCACCAGGCCTCATCTCGGCGGTTGGATGAGATCATTATCAAATCCATACTATGTGGCACTACACCCTCTTCTAGCGCCGAAATTGTTGGTACATAATTGGTATCGATACTAGAGGATCTTCGAGTCAAGGTAACCGTGACCCTGATGGATGTCAAGTACCTTCCCATCCATTTTGTGATTTGATATCAGGGAGTGATCCTTATAGTTAAAGAATACAGAGGTCATAAAATTTGATGGCTAAAGTCATAGTGATCATGTGTCCGTTATGAGAACACATGTTTCTAGGAGAGTTTTGCAGATGCAAGCTTGTGTGTAAAGTATTTTCCTACCACCTAATGCCACGCTTCAGTTTCAATTCAACCACCTGGTAGCATCTACAATTCAGTGGCTAGTAGATCAGTTCAAGACCACTTCATTAGTGAAGAAGAGAAAAATCTTCAATTGAGCTCATGTAAGTGAAATAGGGCTAAGGATGATATTATTCTCATGATTACCTCACAAAGTTCAAAAAGAGCAATCACTGAGTCTCCTCAATCTAAACAAGATGTGGTCTTTAATGGGAGTACAATATTGGCTTTGAGACCTTAGTCCGTTTAGGGATCACCTCATGACAGTGAAAGGATGGAAGACTAGCCCAGACCAGCATGCACAAGTATTGATGCCTTCATACCCCCAGTAGAGCTTCAAAAACTGCGTACACTAGGAAGCAACAACAACAAGAAGATGATAAAACACCATCAGTCTGCCTACAGTAAAGAAGAAAGCGATGAAAAGAGGAGAAAAACTAATTTTTCCATGCTTTGAGAGCTTCTCTCTTAACACAAAAAAGGGCAGTGATTATCTGAAGCTCCTAAGGCATGATGAGAAATGGGTTATGACCACCTAAGAAAGCCAGGTTGGAATGCTCTATAGTCATGCACAGAGGATACATTGTTTTAAGACACACCCGAGGGATATCATCATGAAGGGATTCTTTATCAGTTCATAAAATTTGCTTAGAAAAGAGAGAAAAGACCAACTCAAAGAGAGGAACAGACCAGATCATCCAAAAGATACTACGTCAAAAAGTCCATCATTGAAATTTTAGTCATGATTTGTCCTAACTATCTCAAGGAACAACTTAAAAATGAGGCTAGGAAGTATTCCACATTCTCTACTGTATTAGACATTGACAGACTTTTGATGGATTCCTGAGATTGTTATTGGTCATAAGTTGTAGAGGTCATTCATCCCTATAATATGTCTAAATATGTTCACATTTAATTGTATCATTCTGTCATAAATATGAATGATGGTGGTAGTTAGTAAATTCTAATATACTACCAATGTCTTCTAGAAATATAGGTTTACATGACATAATATGGAGGCACATCAGAGTCAATTACTAGTTTTCATGTGGTTCTCCTCCCAAGTGTGAAGATTAACCTTCTTTGTCACTTAGTTGTAATGAGGCAGGATAGGTACTCCATGATAGGTTCCATGATGGTGGAGCCTAATTCACCATACATGTCATGATGGGCCACTTTTATGAATGCCTTGTGAAGGGGTAGAATAAAACATACTACGTGTTTCAGTACTGTTGCAGAAAAGGGCAATTTCCATCCTTAACTAAGGGATCCTGAAAGTGCAAGTGAACTCTGAGCGTTCCCTGAGTTAGTGTTGGAACTAAACCAAGGAGGAATGACCGTGCAAATAAATTTGTAACGCCTAAACTCATCTCACTACAGCTGTGCTACTGCAGTAAAGAGTCGATCCACAAGAAGTGTTGTGCCACTTGACTTAAGATTGATTTTGGGGGAAAACTAGAGTTTTGAAAGTGATTTTGAATTAAGATACAAGGAAGTTTGCCTACTGAGCTTTGAAAACTAATAAGACTAGAGCATCTAGGAAACTAGGTTCCCTAATCTTGCCACAACAATGCCAATCAAAAGGATGGCTCACCAAAACAGGATCTTTCAACTAATCTTGATATTTATTGATTCATTTGTCAAATGCATTCGATTATCCAAAAACAAGCTTGAATTTGAACCCCTTCCTCACCCTCACTTGTTCATGTCAAAATATATGAGATTAGCTATTCTAACCCATTACCCAATCCCTTGGTAAACTTGGGATGAAGACTCATTCAATAACTAATCAAACCAACCTCCTACTCCCTTGGTGAAATCGCATTAAAAAGCTTAGGAATTCACAATAATGGGGAAATTCAATATGGGTTGAGCATGTAAATATAAACTTGAAATTGGTTATTGGAAACTAGGGTTCCAAGATACCTAGGCGTGAAAACTACTCAAAAACATTGCAAAGAAGAAGAAAACAACATCAATTGAACAAGAAAGCAACATTAAAGCCATGAAATTGAAATTGTAAAACTCAAAATTAGCGTATTAAAGAAGACAAATTAAACTACTCAAAAACAATCACAAAACTTGTAAAAACAATAAAATAAACAAACTAGCAACAATAGAAGCAAGAAACAAACAAACAAAAAAACCCCAAAAAAGTGCAAAACCGATATATGCGGAAAATGTGACTAAAAGTTGGATAAAACTAAAATCAAAGGCTAGAAATGAACTGAGAACATCGATACGAATGAATTTYATATATAAGAGGTTGAAATAGAACAAGAAACGAATATTCTACGAAGAAAACAAAATTGCTTGAACTTCCATTAATGGAGTTTCTCTCTCCTAACTATTCTAATGAACAAGAAGATGAAGAAAGAAAGAAAAAATTTTGAAAAAAAATCTAACTAAAAATAAACTTAAACATACTACAACATGCTTTCTGTCACCTAACTAGTCCTATTTATACTCCCTTATTTCAAGTTTTGTCTAAAATTACAAGATTGCCATTACTAAGGTCACAAGTCGTCATCCAAGTTTAAGCTTGGAAGTTAACTTGGTTTTTAAACGGCAATAACTTTTTATTTAAAGCCCTGATTGAAACGTGTCATATACCATTGGAAAGATCTCGATCTTTAGTTTCCAATGCAATTTGTCTATCATCAAATTCCTTGTATAACGAAAGTTATSGGCATAATAGTGAAGGATGCACGCAAAAMGGAGTTGAGCAGTTTCTGACGTAGGAGTGGTGCGGGCTCGCCAAAGTCTCAAACTACAGGAGAAAAAAGAGAGAAAGCGACACATGCGCCAGGATACGCCAGGGTCTGGTCCCCAAATTCGTTCGACCATAACTTCTTCCTTAATGCTCGTATTGTAGCTTTATAAACATTCTGTTGAAAGGTCTCGGGTCTACTTTGCCAATGATCAGACTCACCTGCAACATTAAGTGTGTTAGAGAGATATGTGTCTCATACGAAGTGTTAGAGTACAAGAAAGAACATTTAAGCACAAATCTCTTGAAATTCAGTTACATCGGTAACTTGTAAGTTTAAGAAAAAATCTTGCAGTATGAGAGCTATAAGAATGGAATGAAGGAAAGTAAGCTAAAACCCTGCAACAAAACCACTAAAATCACAAAACTCCACAAACCATACAAAGTTGGAAAACTAGCTAAAAGCTAGTAAACAATGTGGAAAACACACAAAAAGGCCAAAATAAGAGGGAGAAATAAGGCCATATGTGACCACTTTGGAACTTATCACACAATCAAGATGGGTAATTTGATGTGTTGTACGAAGTATGTAAATTTGACGAATTGTTATTTAGTAACAATGTATGGAAAGTTCTTCAAGCAGCAGAAACAAAACAACAATAATTATTCGAAAACACAAGATTTTAACAGGTCGATCTTCTAATAATCTATGTCCTCCTCTCAACTTCACCTTTTGTTAATTCAATTTCAGCATATAAACCAAAGAAGTACACTCATTAGTATTATAATGTGTGCAACCCTATGCACAAGATATTTCCCTACCACCCACCTAGGGATGTTCGACAAATATTACAACTCATGGTGATTCAAATGAATGTTAATCCGGGAATCGATCAACTCCCCAGTAACTGAAAACTCACGGAAGAGTACCTCAATTACAAATAAGTTTCTTTAAAACAAAACAACCTAAAATGACTATAAGCGAGAATAGTTTAGATCCAAGTGGTAATTGCTTAGCGAATAAACAATTTCACACGTCGTGAACAGATCGCGGAGGATTGACATGCTTTTGCATTTGCTTGCGGAGTATTCCTCAATAGTTGCTATGGCAAGAAACTAGGTTGCTGTCAGTAGAATTTGCTTAAGTCTGTACGTGAATTTATGTGATATTTGAGAAGTAGTTTTTTACACAGCATAACTAGACCAGTTAGATTCATCTATCAAGGAATCCTAACAATACTCACTATTAATTTTATTTTGATCACAAATAACATCTATATAATATATATAACATACTACCTACTTAAAAATCTTGCTGATTTTGGTCTATACAAACATGTATCCGCGTATTTTGAAAAGTCAATTTTGCGCGGAAAGAAAAGCCTTTTCCTAAAATACAATGCATGAATAAAACCTAGAGGACTGGTCACATCTGTTCCCAAATGTTCCAATATTTAACCAAATTTACTGTATTGTGTATGACAATAACCATCAAGGTTTCTTGTCATCCACAACTAACATATCTTCTAGTTTAAAACCTTATTAGATGCATCAAAACCTTTATTTCCCCTTACTATTGTCATCCTAAGACCTAATGAGGTACAATATGATCTTGGTCGTCAACAATTCTGAAGACCTTAAGGGTGGACTTCATTAAGCTTCGTCTGTTCGCATCCATTGAACTTGTAGCTTTAAACACCTTTGTACATACAAATAGAACAGCATGCCAATAAATAGTTCAATGTCGATCTCTGGTTACTAAATCTACCATATCAAAAAATCAAACCCAGGGAACATCAACTAATCCTAACTGGCATCCAGGCCATGTAATTTTAGCCGCAAGCTAAGACCCCACAAGGTAAGAGATTATGTTTATAGCTCCGAGTCATATTAGGGACATGGAAATTGAGTCTGATCTCCACCGCCAAAAAGGCAGGTGAACAAGAACCGGAACCTAGTTCACGTGATCCAAATAATCTCAGAGAGACCGGGCATTCTCTTTAGACCCCGAGTTGTGTCGAATAGGATGGAAGCTTCCCACAGCCTGTATTGAAGGAACTGATTAGATCCCTCTGCTTGAGAGGTATAATAGTGATTTGGTGCAAATAGGAAGGACCTGGAACTCAAGAGAGGTCAACCTAATTACCCCTAATTAGGAAATTTTGATGCTTTTGTATATTCAGCCGATGAAATTCCAGGTTATTTATCTAGGAGTTGATATCACACAGTCTGATCATTGATCCCTGCTTAAGAAGAATACCCTGTCAATAGAAAACAAGTCAGGTTCTTCGATGAAAAGATCAAGCAATGGGATAGCCAGAAGGTCAACAAGGGTTCTCGTATGCAGATTTTATTGAACCTTTGCAACTACCTTAGACAGTGACTAACCTGTTATAATGGGAAAAGAAACTTCAATGCCCACTTGGGATTTGTTAGATTTTCACAGACTCGCATAAGCATTGAATTCCAAGAATTGTTATCCATCTGTCCTAGATTGACCAATTTGGTTGATTCGTATACTATGTCATGCAGGCTTAATACTTTTCTATGGTATGCATTTCTCTGGGTTTCATTAATTCAATGCATTCCACCATGATAAGGAAAGACGTCTATCATTAACTAGTTGTGGGTCTATTAATTATGTTTTTGATTTGGATTTGGGTCATTTTTGGGTCTGAAAATGTGCTGGTTGATGCACATTTTGATCAAACGATGAGGACCTGCCGAGATCTTTGAAAACTCAGAGGAAAAAATATTAATGTCTATGTTGATGATGCAATTGCCAAAAGTGTACACCCCGAAGATCATGTTGAAGACTTAAGGTAAACTTTTTCCAACCTAAAAAAATACCAGGTAAAGCTAAACCCCTAGAAATGTGTTTTTGAGGTCAAGTCTGGTAAATTTCTAGGATTTATGCTTAGTCAAAGGGACATTATTCTAACCTAGACAAGGTTCGAGCAGCTCTTGACCTGGTTGAACTAACTAGTATCAAGGATAATCCAAAGCTTAATGGTAGAATGGTAGCCYTATCATGGTTCATTGCCAAGTCATCTGAGAAGTTACAGCCATTTTTCAAAGTCCTKAAGGGTAACAAAGCATACAGTTGGGGACCTGAGTAGTCGGAAGCATTCGAGTAGCTAAAGGAGCACCTGGTCCAACTTCCAACATTAGCCAGTCCTGTCTTAGGTGAAACCTTATTCCTGTATACTGCTGTYAGTCAATCTGTAGTCAATGATGTATTATTAAGGGAACAAGACAAGACTCAACAGCACATATACTTCGTGAGCCATGAATTAACTAGAGTCGAAACAAGGTATTTAATGATTGAAAAAGCTGCCTAAGTTGTAATCACAGTTGCCAGGAGAATGAGGCCTTACTTTTATTCTCATCCAATAACAGTTGTAATAGACTTGCCTGGTAAAAGTCATTAGAAAAAATTTAGAAGGCTGRCAGACTGACAAATTGGACCATTGAGCTGACTGGGTTTAGAATTACCTTCGAACCTAGGACARCCATCAAGGCACAAGCATTGGCTGACTTCCTTGTTGAATGTTCCTACTATAAAGAACAAGAGCCTTACACTGAGCCTTGGTCCTTATATACAGATGTCTTATCAACTTCTACAAGTTCAGGAGCTAGTGTAGTCCTGAATTCACTTGAAAAGGATGTCAAAGTGTATGCTTTTAAATTTCAATTTCCAACCACAAGTAATGAGACTGAATATGAAGTTGTAATTGTTGGTCTGCAGTTGTGCCTTTCTATTGGAGCTACCAGTGTCTGTCTCATGAYTTACTCCCAACTTGTTGAAAATTAGTACWGGGGGAGTATGAGGTCAGAGATCCCAMTCTCCATGCATATTGTAATCAAATGAAGGAATTGGCTTCAAAATTGCAATCCTTGGAGGTGTGCCTTATTCCCAAAGAAGGCAACTCACATGCAGATGTTCTTGCAGGGCTGGAACCCTCAGCTTTTCAGAATCATAGCAGGTCTATATTCATGGAAGTACTCCCTAAAAGAAGTATAGAGTGTGATTTCATCTATTTATTCCAAGTTGGTCCACCACTAGCATGATGGTTGATATCATAGCTGATAGGCAGCATGGTACCTTKCCAGCTGACAAGAATCAAGCAAGAAAGATCAAACTTACAACTCAGATTTACACATTCATTGATGGAGAGATGTACAKGAAGTCTCACACCTCTCAACCACTCTTGAAATGTGTTGATCCAGAAGAGGGAAGCTATGTGCTAAGAGAAATTCGTGAAGGGATTTGTSGTCACCACGTGGGTTCCAAGACCCTGCTACATAAAGCACTCCGTTTTGGCTATTATTGGCCAACTATGGATGCAGATTCCAAAAGAATGGTCAATGAATATGATAATTGTCAAAGGATTACTCTAACAATCAACCAACRTGCAAATGATCTTTAACCAGTCCTTAATCCCATCCCATTTTCTCGGAAACATTATCAAAGCCACGGATCCCGCACGTGAGTGCGTTGGGGTAGTGTTGTCGAGTGGGGAATCGCCACCATGCCTATACAAGTTAATCACATACACTCGAAACATGGTGCCAATTCCATGGCCCCACTATCTGGTCCATTAACCAAGTCGTGGGTTCAGGGATATAGTAAGGAAATGATATTTGACCCAATCCGCCCGCATCTAGCGGCCTCTACCGGTTGCATCGTTTAATCCATTTTATCAATATACCAATTTGAATACACATAAACTTAGCATGTTGTCCTTAGGAAGCGCTCTAGCCCTTAGCATCAAATTAATCAAAATTAATAAGGTGCCTTAAAATCAGTTTGTCCTTGATTAATCTGAATTTAATGTGATTCACAATTCTCATCTTGTTTAAGCAATTAAAATGTCTCAATGCATAAACAAATGTCAACAAATACAATGTGAGATAAGCAACGACCAACCACACTTCACGTGCGGATCTGTGGTTTAAAGCCTAGAACGAAAACGATGCGGTAGCCAAGGCCCGATAAGGGCAGCACGCCTACTACATGAAACGCAGCAGAACCAAGTAGGATATAGTATAAATGGTCTGTCAAATCCTTTGACCATCATTTTTGTCTCCTACACCCATCATGAGCAAGCTCCCTCATTCAGCTTTTTGCACCTGTTCTTTGACCTGCTCCATGATCTTCTACTAACAGTAGTCCTGGTACCAAATATTCACCTTCTCTTCCTTCAGACTCCCTTATTTTGTGTACCTTGAATGAATGAGATCATGTGCCAGTTAAATCATCCCTGGTCTCAGCTTCCCTTTAACCTTCTGGACTAGTCCTTGCATTGATTAAGAGACTGCTTATTAACTGCTAGGGTACGCAATTATTGAGAAGAGTAGAGAGTAGTTCACCCTCTGCACCTTTGGATCTCAACATTGGTAGCCTTTTCAATCTATGCTCCTATTCAAACTCTTGAGCCTGTTATAGTTGTGGCATTTTGCCGTAACTCAAGCGCGGTGAATCAACCAACTCTGACACCCATACATATAAAAGACCATTTAAGCATCAAGGTTACCCCAAAATTTCAGGCAGACATTATACATTTCATTGGTTAACATGGCAAGTGAAAATCCAACAAAACTTCATTGGTGTTCATGATTGACTCAACATGTGGTTGAAGACTATTCACTGGGAGAAATGCAGCATCTTATGGAGATTAGCTCTAAAGAGCAAATTCCTTATGCATACCTCACTGAGAATCTTGAGTCTGAACCATCGCAATCCCTTGATTAGGAAATTTCCTGTGCCTCTCTGAAGGCGATCCCTATTAGTTAAGATGATGAGTTGATACCATAGACTAGACTAGATGAAGACGTGGCATGGGGGTCTTCGATCTTCTGCTGTTGCTGCTGTTGCATCTGAATACTAAAGTATGGGTGCAATTGTTGTTCTTACTATGGGATTGACCATAGCTGAGTTGTCAAAGCGGAGGAATTTTGTTGTTGGATAGTGTTGTTACTGGGGATCACGTCCACTCTGTGTAGGAGAATCCACCTACACTGCTCTACTAGTTGTAGGCTGAAAGTAGTAGAAACTTCTTCCTTGTCCCCCCCTCTCTTAGTTGTACCAATTGTTGAATTGCTGAATTGGCCATGTTAAGGAATATTGCCTAAGGTACCACAGTAGCTTCCAGCTTTGAATCTATTGCAGTCTAAACTAGCCTCCTCTTGGCTTTTCCTTCTCTTGGAATTTTATCTTCACACATCAGAGAAACAACTCAACGCCCTTTCCTTTTTCGTTGTCAGTTTTCTTCTGACAGCGGATCCTGAGGAGTTTAGGCACAGGTCTATATAACTAGGCCTATGTCATGCAAGTAATCACGCAAACACAATGTCCCCGTCTGAACAACTCTACCACCTCGGATTGGAGATGGACTCCTGTAGGTGGGGGTGAATTTGTACTCTAACGACCTAATGTTTGTACCTACTTGCACTCTAAGTAGATCCACGACCTGATCTAGAGGTGGTTACTACACCAATCCTGGTTAGAGTGAGAGCCTTGACTTGCCACTTGATAGGGGGCCCTGAAGGGCCTTCTTCTTCTTCTCCTTTCCCTTTGAAGGTCATGTGTGGTTACTTATAGCGCTTTATTATGTTTTCGGTCTTATTCCTGATAGTGGTATTTGACATTGTTGGTGGGGATCTTGACTGAAGGGATTAACTTTGTTCAAGGATAAGTGGTGTTAATATTTTTTCCACCATGCTCTTCAAACATGACTTACTAGATGAATATCCTCCTCCTTTAAGCCCTCAGCTGCCAGGTAATTCGAAACTTTTTAGCAATTCAAGTGAGGTAGTGTTGGTGGGTAGTGTTGAGACGTTCCCACTCCATTGAAAGCACCCTTACCCTATCCAGGCCCGGACAGAGTTCACCAGGAAAAAAGCCTAGAGAAGAAAAGCCCTAGTCAGCCGCAGTAGCCTCACCAACAAAGAAAGAAAAAGCTAACCTTCAGTGTCGAGGCCTATGAATGCCAGAGTTCTAAAGAAGAGCCCACCCTAAAAATTGGCTACCTCACTTTGACCTTTGAAGGTTGAGCTTATACCTTGCTGCTGGTGGTTTAGCCAGGAAAATCTCCAGAAGGTAAGTTCAGTTGCTGTGAAGTCTCTCTAACCCCTTTACTCCTTTAAATGGCACTTTTACTTTCATGCAGAATTTATTTAATTATATAAAACATACCAAATGCATTTAGTGTCATGTGTGTAGTGGAGCACTTGGGAACGACTTGGACAGTCAGTTTTGAAGACAGAGACTCAACTAGGAACATCAACTGTTCTTGTCTTAGAATCTGGTGTCTGAGTGATCCAGATTGTGACTTCTTGTACACGCCCTGGTGAATAGATTTTGGGTGTTTCAATTGTTGGTGAGGAACAAACCTACAAACCCCTAGACTGCAGAGAATTTTTTCGCAACAACTCATCAACAATGTCAAGCAGAACTTCTGGAGCTGGTCAGGAGAACTTGCAGGCTGCTGGTGCCTCTCAAGGGGCATTAGARGAGAGGAATATAGGAGCAGACCCGCCAGTCACCCCACATGGTGGAAGAAGATCYAGAGCTCCCACTCCCACATGGAGTGGATGCAGGTCCACATCTGGTCCTGGCTCTAGACTGACMAGAAACAAGTTGAGGATGCCTGACTTTGGGGCCCTTAGGAGCACCATCTCTCCCYYATCTGTTAGGAGGAGTCCCTCCCCAATTCAAGGGGSCAGAGTTATCCATAGAGGTGGCGTGACTATGGTGGTTCCTACTGGCCATGTGCCCGGCCTGGGAGGTCAGTCTTCTCAATCCCTGCAAGATCAGCCCGGTGACAAGGGGAAAAGAAAAGTGGATGAAGTTGTGTCCATTGACAGTGATGAGGAGGAAGAGGCAAAGAAGAGGAAAACTCAAGAGGACATTGGCCTCCAGGTTGGTAGGGAAATTCAGGATGCTGAGTGGAGCTCAGGTGGAGGCGATCTACAGGGGGTGCCTGGGATGCACCAATCAGGTGGCTTTGAGCCTTGGTTACCCGAGGCTGGTATGAGAGCCATCCCCTCATTTACAGCTGGTCAACCAGCATGGACTGGTGTCCCAATCCTCTAGGCCACTTCTTCTACCAGCCTAGCATCCATGGGCATTCCCATCATTCCAACTTCAGCTACACCAACAACCTCAACACCAGCAACTGCAACAACAGCAACAGCAACAACTACAACAACAACAACTACAGCAGCAGCAGCATCAACAGCAATGACCACCCATTAGTGGTCCAATGCACCAGCATCATCCTCTTCTAGACCTTTCTATGGTGGTCCTATAGTTCCATATGCAGTTAAATCTGCCTTTGGAGAGGCCAAGAGCTACCCCAACAGGGGCCTGACTAGGCCCAACCTTGATGGAAACAGCTTGGTTGCCARGAACTTGCTCTTCCATGCTATCTCTAGCTATGATGCTCCAATATTGGATGATGATAGGGTTTCCAACCAGATCTTTGAGTATCATCTTGCCCAGGTGAGCCTAAGCTTAACATGTTTACTTTGTGCAGGCTGTCAGGTATGGGCTGGTCACCTCCCTGAGCTATGAAGCTGCCACCCATGCATGTTCATGCATTGTAGATAGAAATTGACAGATTGAAGGAAGGCAGCTGACCCTTGAGCGGAACTATGAGAGCTTGAGGAGGGGTTCCCATGAGGAGATTGAAAAGGTCCATAATGAGCTAAGGACTGCCAAGGAGACCATCTCACAGCTGGAAACTGAGAAGAAGAACCTCATAGATGCCAGGGATAAAGCCCAAAGGAACAAAGAGCTTGCAGAGCTGAGAGCCTCAGGTCTGCCTAATGATGTGTCCTTTAGGGATACAAAAATCAATGGGCTTACTGAAGCAAAGAATACCCTGGAGAACACCCTAACTGAGGATAGAGCAAGCCTGGCTGGGATGGATGTGCTAGTGAGTGAGGAGATGAGTGCTTCGAAGGATGAGAATCTAAAAATGCAAGAGGACCTCACCAACCACTTCTATTACACCTGGTTAGTATGCTTCGGGTGTGCTAAGCACGTGGATCCAAACCTGGACTGGTCCAAGGTAGATGAGGCTCTGGAGGCTGGAATTGGTGAAACAAGCCCCCCTGGTGAAGTGTTGCCACCCACTTTGGCTGAGTTCTTCACTCCCAACATCGAAGATCAGATGACTGAGCAGACAAAGGGTGTTAGAAATGAAGATATGCAAGTGGAAAGAGGTATGGAGTTAACTTTCCTTGACAACACACAAGGTCTTGATGACTTGGTTTTAGTCATAACCATGGGAGATGATTTTGTTTTAAGTGATGCTAATGATCCCACAAATCCTCAAGGGGTTATACCAATTACTGTCACCTATGCTGAGATACCAGTAGGTGAAAACCTCCCAGCAGCCCAGAGCACTAACCAGGAAGGACCAGTAGTGGGGGATGTGGCAGACAAAGAGGTAGAGCAGAGTGCCAATGATGAGACCATACCTGTTGAGGCAACTCAGCTTGGAGATTATCAAGGAGCCCAACACCAGGAGGGAGATAATGCAGGTGAGCCTAACAATGATGGTGATGCAGCTAAGGAGTCCCAGCTGAATGGTCCTGCATAGGAACTCGGGTGGCTACCTGGTGAATCAAAGACTTCTTCTAGTGGAAGTTCACCTGATCTAGCTCCATGATGTACTCTACTGCCCCTATCTATATCCTATCATCAGCTTTTGCATCCTTTCATTTTAGCTTTTGTGTGTTGTAGTTATGAACAATGTTATGAACAATGTTTAATTTGTACCGAATTGAGAGAACAATTGGCTAATGACCCTTGCTAGGGCCCTCTTTTGGAGCCTGAGCCAGGCAGCCACCAGTATGGTTATGTAATAGCTTTCCCATAAGAGCAGTAGTACTTATTTAAATATTTTGGTATGAAGTACTCTGGTTTTTATGTCTATACTTATGCTTATAGTGCATAAATAAATCCAGTAATGTTTTAAAAATCCTGGTATTTAAATCATGTAACATTATGTAACATGCATATAGGGTCCATTCAACCAGGTAAATGGTACATGGGGTACGAGTTGTCCCCCCAAGACTTATATAAATTAATGTATGAAATATTAATTCATATAAGTTTAAAACCATAACTTTGTCAAAACAAAAAATGCATGTTTTCAGTTAAATCCTACCAAGGGTACTAGTTGTCCCCCCAAAGACTTATGTGATTTAATATATGATAATATTTTTAAACACATAAGTTTTGTAAGATGACTTACTCATGCAACCATTAATAATTACGCCAAATTACCTGGAGAGAGACTCCCTTCAAAGTTTTGCAAATGATATACCAGAAGACATAATCTTATGGCACCTAGCTCTGTGAATAGAACAGGGTTTGACTAGGTGGCATAACCATCCTAGTACCTACTTGCAAGGAAGTAGGATTTTAAGTCAGATGACATGATCATGCTAACACCTTTTCTCATGAAGAATAGGATTTTACCAGGAGACATAATCATACTGGTACCTAGCTCTGGTGAACCAGGATTTTTGTCAGGATGACACCTTATCTCATAAAGATTAGGATTTTGACCAGATGGCTCTTCACCAGCCTGGTACCTATCCCTGTGAGAAGAGTAGGATTTTTGTACATTTATCTCAACAGAGATAAAATACTTTTACAACTTAAAAGACTAAGGAAAAAAATAAAACACTAGGAAAGGAAAATAATTACAACCAGATGGCTTAAAATGCCTCTTAATATATATAGATATACATTAATTATATTGTTGGGTTTCTTAACTTAATAAAGTGTTTTACAAAAATTACAGAGATATGTAAGTACAAACTTGGGCATGATACCTCTTGAGCAGATTTGCCATCAAGCTCCATTAGTCTGTAAGTCCTAGCCATGCTCTGTGAGTGGATCTGGTATGGTCACTACAACAAAAGGAGTGCTTTCTTGACACTTTTTTGTTGATTTCTCGACACTTAAAAGTGTCGGAAGTTTTATTGCCAACACTTTCAAAAGTGTCAGAAATTCATGTGTCGAGATGTTTTTTTGACACTTAAATGTGTCGAAATTACCGACATTTAAATGTGTCGACGTTATTGACACTTAAATGTGTCGACATTATCGACACTTAAATTTGTCATAACATTAATATCTTGACATTTTAATGTGTCTGAAAGAGATTAAAATCTTTTATTGTGTCGACATTATCGACACTTATAAGTGTCGAAATATACTTGACAAGACACTTATAAGTGTCAAAAATACAATTAATAAGTGAATTTCGCGACACTTAAAAATGTCGAGAGACATTATCGACACTTATAAGTGTCGAAATATACTTGACAAGACACTTATAAGTGTCAAAAATACAATTAATAAGTGAATTTCGCGACACTTAAAAATGTCGAGATTATATATATATATATATATATATATATATATATATATAATACATATACACTTATAATGTAATATATTACATATATATAATAATAATTATGGAGTGAATTTCGCGACACTTAAAAATGTCGAGATATATACAAAATTACAAGAAATAATAATAATATAACTAATAATTAACTTATTACAAAAGTAAAAAATATATACATGTATGCATTTGTACATATACATACTTATATATACATATATACGTATTGATATAACAACAATAATAATTAGTACAAGTCTAGTGAGAAATAATAATATAAAAAAATGAAATATTATTGTTATTATTACTCAAACTCTAATGTAGTTTCTATAGCTTTGAATTGAACACTGCAATAACTAAGGTATGTTTGGCGTACATAGACAAAACAAAAAAAATCAATATGTTCTAGGAAAAAAGCTAAACTCAAACAAGTTTGGGTACCCAAACAGCAGCCGCAACTTACACCTAATTTAGAACATAGTCAGGATGACAACGAAGGGGATTTGGACGGTTGTGAAGTGTAGCAAGCCATAGAGGGGTTGTTAGACCCCCTGACTTCTATTGAGGCTGCCTTAGATTAGGTCCCACATGGCTTAGGAAGGCATGTACAACAGCAGCAACACTTGGGTACTATGATACAACAGCATGGTTCATGTCCCTTAGGCCTGCCAGGTGCAGACATGGCAGTAGTTGCTGCAGCAAGCTAAACGGAAGCAGCAGGTGCAACTGCAACAGATGTAGTTGACCCTTGTCCCTAGGCAGTAGAAGCAGCAACATAATGATGATCAACTATTACACCCTAGTCCCACTTGAGGATGCACCATCCCCGTAGTGCTTGAAGCTTGATCATATATACCAGAATCAACAAGAATAGGAATCTCGATCTGTGCAAGCTAAGCCATGAAGCAAGCCCTAAACAAATAACAACATGAGCAATACCAAAGTGAGTGCAGAAGGAAACATATAGAAAAAACTTCCAAAAGTGAAGTGAACAATAGATACTCAATGGAGGCAATTAGGGAAACTAGAAACTTCATCTGTGCCATTTTTCAATCTCTTATAATGAGCCTTTTGAGTTCTTTAGATCTTCTCTTCTATCTAATTGGATTATTTGGCTCATATTCTAGCAACTTATATATAAAGCAATGCAACAGAAACTTAATATAACCCAAAATTATTATAGCCACGTTCACAAAATTTATTGCTCATTTAATCAAAGAACCATCGTGGAGTAGAAATAATCCCTCCAACTTGAAAGACTGCATTGAATATATATTCACTATTTCATTAAACTTCATCATTTAGCTCTAAGTGCCCTTTATTAAATATGAGAGACATGTCATTTGAGTTTTCCACCCAATACATGTCTCACAATTTCTCAGAAGGAAAAAAATTGCAAATATTGTCAACCTTTGTTACCTTCTTAGCTTTGTATGATATATTTAGACATAAGCACAACACTAGTAGGAAATCACTGGTGGAATAGGAAATTGTATTGCACAAACAATGTAAGGAAATGAAAAAAGTATCTAAACGAACCATACTTCGATTATAGTAATATTTGCATCTGACAGAAGAAGGGGTCCAACTGATGTAGAATCAACCGTCAAAGTCAATCTGGACGCCAAATCATCCTTTGAAAGTGCTTCAACTACATACACCAAAAAGCTTTAGGTTTAAGTTAACCAAAAATAAATAAATAAATATGTAGTTTATTACAAAGAGAAAAAAGCACACCTTGATCACGGAACCTGAACTGAAAAAGTTATATATCAACGAATCATGGTGCTTTTGTTGCATCACAAATAGATTTGAATCGAATATAATAACTAAAGAAAGAATAGCCATGGAAACTAAATGTTTGTAAGTTAAGAGATTCATGATGACATTCAGCTAAGATACAACAAATTCAACAGAATCTGCAATAAATGGCTCATGGGGACCATCACGAATACCCGTCAAGACATATCGCTTTAAAAGGAATGAAGGTGCCCAGCTCACACTGCATAATTTGCAAAAAATCAGAGCATATCTCATGCAACATACAAAAATGAAAAAGAAAGAAATTAGAGTGACCGATATATAGCAGATATAAGTATAAAAGATATTAGCTGTTCCTATCTCAGACAAAAGTTGCTAGTTAATAAATACAAATTTGTGAAAAATGATCTGCACTCATTCAGAATGAATCAAAGATCTGTAGTAGATCATAAAAATTCATAAAAATCAACCAACATGAGTTTAATTGATTTTTTTTTGTAATAAAAATCAGGTTTGTAAAGCCACGTGTATATTCTACATAATAATAAATTATAATCCTTATTTAGATAAAAAATTCATAAAAATATCAATTGCCTTTGAAAATTAAAAAAATGCACAAGAGTAAAACAGAGAAAGATGCAAAACTATAAACATGAGATAAAGATATAATTTTTCAGCCTTGCATTTAAGACAATGATTGAACTGGGTATCTACAAGGATTGAATGAATACTTACACGGGAGCCCAAGGCATAGCGTCCGCAAAAGAACGTGTATCCAAGAATGTATTTGAGAGTACTAATGATTTGACTCGTCTAGGACGATGTTGAGCAAAAAGTTGGGCCAAGAAGCCTCCTAGTGAGGTCCCATAAATGTGGATCTGATAAAAATAGATATAATCAATAGCCAAATAACTTGAGATTGCTGAAATAGATTGCTCAACAAAAATATCAAGCAAAACTATGTGAAGTAGTAGACAATAAAGAAGTTTGGAGAGCTCTTCACAAAGATATGATAAAGTTTCCATGGGTGAATCACATCAGAGTCTAATTGGCAAGTAAAGCAACTTGAAAAATGGCTGATCAATATCCCCAATTACTTATAAAACAGGTTACTTCAATTGCGGAATCAATTTAAAAGACACTGTTCTTTCTAGTAACACTTAATGTGCAAATAATCTATGCTACTCGGACTCTTCATTTTACCTCAAGTACCCATGTCGGATCCTTGACTCTCCGACATGGGTATGGACACTTGACACTCCATTTTTGGCTAAAATCATGGAAAATTTTCACAATTTAACTGAGTTCGACACTTAGACACATACCCGTGTCGGACACTAGTACCTGAGTCAAAGTTGCATAGCAAATAATTATTTAAGTCATGCCAAATGTCCGATTAACTATTGAAGGAAAACGTAGGCAAGTAAAAAGCATGTTACTCTTGAATTCTTGAATGTTCATAGTACATTAAGTACTTCATGTCGGATACTCAACACTTTGAAATGCATATAACACTTTCACATGTCAGTAACTCAACTCATGCATTTTTAGCATGGATACAACACAAGGAAACCAATCCGTGTCTAACAAATCTAGCTAAGTCTGGTTGATAGGAAACAGAGCTTCTTCCAACTAATCTAAGCAAAAGATTATACATCTGAGTTACCTCTTGAGCTGCTTTTGTATCCTTTATCATACTCAACACATTTGGTGCATCCATATGCAAAGCCACAAAGGAAACAACCAAGCAAGTTTAAAATATTGCAAATGAAATCAACCAAACATATACAATGAAAAAGGAGCAAGAAAAACGATAACTATAGCTAGCTCATGTTTCAGCAATAAACTCTTAGGTTTTTTAGTACTGAACACACTCATCAAAAAGTGAAATAGTGAACTGCAATATTTGTTAACACAAGAAGCAAAGAACAAAGAAAAAGGAGCTTATTGGCCTGAACAATATCACTATCACAGTATCACTTAAATAGGATACCCTAATGGTGATTGCAGTGAGACAAGATGAAAAAAGTTCATCAAGAAATCTATATAATAAGCTCACCAAACTACTGCTACAATAAGGCCAATTTGTTCTTAAACCTATAACTAATTCACCTTCTTTTCAAGGCATGTGACCCTTTCAAAATGAGCTCTGAACCAACATATCTTCCTACGTTAATACAATTGCACGATGCTCAGTAGCTCACCTTAGTGCCTAAGTAAAAGGCCATATTACATTCAACATATTAGCAAGATCATAACAATACTGGTACCACGCAGGATCGCAGGTAACAGTATCAGACAACTTGCATCAGCAGGAAGAAGTACATAATAGCACCACACAGAAGAACAGAACATGTAAAAGCAACACGAGACAACAAGCAACACAAATTAGACCTAATTCGAAATAAAACTCGACCTAAACGAACGAATTCAGATTTATATGAAACAAAAAATTCTCACAAAATTTGAGATAAACAAATTCGACCTAACTTAAAGATAGACAGAAAATTCGAACAAAATTCGTCATACAAAAATTAAATAACAAAATTCGACCTAAAATTGAAACAAAAATAAATTTAAATTGATGAAATTCATTCAATCACGGAATTAGACACAAAATCCACACAAAACAAGATCAAATTCGAACATATAATCACCACGAAAAAATAAACCAAATTTAAGAATTGAAGTAACTTACTGAATCAAAGAATTGAAGTAACTTACTGAATCAAAGAATTGAAGAAACTCACGGATTGGACGAATTTCTTGAATATTAGACGATTGTTAAGAATGGCTTGATTGAAGATATGGAGCTTATAGAGAAAATCGAAAGAATGTCATATTTTGGGGCAAAAGCAAACTGGAATTTAGGGTTCTATGAGTTAGTGGTTTTTTTAAGGTTTTACAAGTTAACATATGACAAAATTTTTTAATTTCAGAACTCAAAACAAAAAAAATCCTGCTTCACGTTGGGCTCGCTTGTATTTCTTTTTTCTAACGACCGTCAACTATTTGTAAGTTAAACCCATTAATTTCATTGAATTTAACGACATATCTCAAAACAATAATGTTAATGATAACAATTGACAGCAAAAATTCAATATGGTCGTTATTAATTGGTCGTTAAAAAGGTAAATACTAGTAGTGATAGATGGAGGGGTAGGATCGGAGAGTAATAGCATTAAAAACTAAGGGGTAAAACTGGTACTTCACCATTCATAATGAAAAATAAAATGAGATCCTTGCTTTTTTTATAAAGTAAAGATAAGAATTATATAGTAAGAATATAGCAAGGATAAGGATATAGGTTAGTAAGAAATCCCGACACTTAAAATTGTAGTCTAATATGTCGAGACTGAAAGATAAACATAGGTTAGGTTCGACACTTTGAAAAGAGTCGAGATAAAAGTGTCGCTATGACACTCCTTTTGTTGTAGTGGGTCCTTCCCAGGTGGCTGAGAGTTTGCCATGAATACCAGCCTTCTAGACTACTGCAGACTTTCTCAGTACCAAGTCACCAACTGCAAGGGATCTTTGTCTTACCTTTCTGTTGTAGTATTTGGCCACCCTTTGCATATAGGCTGCATGCCTAGCTGCTGCATCCTCTCATAACTCAGTAACCAGATCAAGGCATTCTGATAAAATCTGCTTATTTTGAGATTGGCTATATTGAGAAAATCTTAGAGAGGTGGAGCCAACTTCAACTGGTATCAAGGCTTCAGTGCCATACACCAAAGTGTAAGGTGAATGTCCAGTTAACCTCTTAACAGTGGTTCTTAATGACCATAGTCTGCTTGGTAGCTCTTGGAGCCATAAACCCTTTTTGTCATCCAATTTCTTCTTCAAACCATTCAGAATTTGCTTATTTGCTGCCTCTGCCTGCCCATTAGACTGTGGGTGGAAACCTGTTGAAAATGCAATCTTGATTTTGAACTAAGACAACCAGGCCTTCAGGGGATCATTGTCAAACTCCCTCCCATGGTCAAACACTATGCAGACTGGAATACAATATCTGGTTAGCACATTCTGCCATAGGAACTTTCTGACATCCTTCTCTGAAATATTGGTTAACCCTTCAGCTTCAATCCACTTGCTAAAATAATCAACARCAACAATTAACCACTTTTTACCCCCTAGGGCCTTTGGGAAAGGACCAAGRATATCCACACCCCATTGAGCAAAGGGGATGGGATTAACAATTGGCTGGTTGGTTGATGGATGGTGAAAACCTCTGGCATTTGTCACACTCAGTTACCATCCTCCTAGACTCTGCATCCATTGTTGGCCAGTAAGACCAAAACGGAGGGCTTTGTGAACTAGGGTTCTTGAACTGCATGGTGGCCACAAATTCMCTCATGAATCTCCCTAAGGATGTAATTCCCTTCACCAGGATCAACACACTTGTGTAGTGGTTGAGAAGTGTGAGACTTTCTGTACATTTCCCCATCTATAATGGTGTACCTTTAAGCTGCAAGTCTAACCTTCCTGGCCTGTGCTTTGTCAGAAGGTAATGTGTCATGTTGCTTGTAGGCTAGAATGTCAGCCATCCACAAAGGTGTTAGACCAACCTGGAAAACATACATAGTTTCACACTCTGTACTTCTTTTAGGAAGTACCTCCATAAAGATGGACCTTGTCAAAATTTGAAAAGTGGTTGTAGCCAGCCTTGCCAATGCATCTGCCAAGATATTCTCTTCTCTGGGAATTAAGCAAACCTCCAATGTCTGAAGTTTAGAAGCTAGCTCCTTCATTTTGGTACAGTAAGCGTGTAAAATTGGCTCTCTAACCTCATACTCCCCCCTGTATTGGTTGGCAACAAGTTGGGAATCAGTCATAAGACATACCCTGGTGGCTCCAATAGATAGGCAAAGTTGTAATCCAGCAATAGCAGCTTCATTGTTTGTTGCTTGAAATGTAAACTTCAAAGCATACTCAATGACATCATTTTCTGGTGAGAGCAAAACTACCCCAGCACCAGAACCAGTATCTGTTGATGAACCATCTGTGTAGACAACCCAGGACTCTATTAGGGTGGCTTCTTCTTCATAACAGGAACACTCAGCTAAGAAATCATCTAAGGCTTGCGCTTTGATGGCCGTCCTTGGYTGAAAACTGATGCCAAACCCAGTTAATTCAAGTGCCCAATTTGTCAACYTGCCAGACTTTTCAAGCTTTTCAAGTGATTTTTTTAATGGCAGGTCAGTAAGGACAACAGATGGATGTGCATCAAAGTATGGCCTCAATCTTCTAGCTACTGTGATTACTGCATAAGCAGCCTTCTCAATCATAGGATACCTGTTTTCT